>VZTH01009698.1:462882-480260 GCA_013397815.1 Aleadryas rufinucha
CAACAAACTTAACTCCTTCTCCCTGTTTTCTACCTTGGTTCAGAGAAGCTGAATTCTATATCACAATGGAGGTTAGAAAACAGTGGTGCTTCTTGGGGCCCTTCAAGGTATTTAAGAAGGGGTATAAGATGTTCAGATGATTTACTCATTCATTTAAATCAATGGCCCAAAAGGGAAAAGTAAAGAGAAATCTCTGGCTCTTTGTCACCACTGGGCTGAAGTGAAGTAAAAGGCCTCAAACTGGCAGCCTGAACTTTATCTAGAATGAACCAGGTGCAAAGTTGGCACATGGCTCAAGCAACAGCCCAATGGTTTTTCAGAACCTCAGCATCAACAACACAAGAGGGACAGGACCGTGTGCACTTTGGGGCAAGACATCAACACATGGTAAAAAAACACCCTACAACACCACCAGTAGAAATAAAACTTAATGGTTTCACAGTCATGTTTTCATTGCTCATGGAGATGCAACTTTTCTCTTCAACACCAACTCTTACACATCTTTCATTGCAGTGCTGTATCCTCAGCTCCTTACAGGACGACAGTAATTATTTCAAGAAATTATCATGAATATAATTAAGATCTGATCCTCCTCTTAGTAAACTGTGCAGACTGCTGTGAATCTAGAAATTATTTTCTTATCAATTACATTAAAATGGACAAGGGGAAAGCCTTCCACTTAAAAAAAAAATCTTCCTTCCAATAGCAAATCTCTTTCTTTAAAAAAAAAATTAAAACTGAATGTTTTATTAGCATGAGAATAATTTCAAGCAGTGTTTGAATACCAAATACAACAGCACTGTCTTTTGCACTGTTTATGCCATACCTATGACAGATTATTAATCTTTTAATTTATCATTGCATTGTCATAAAAATCAAGAGAATTTCACATAGTCTAAACAAAGCTGAAGGCACAACATTTCCACACAGTGTATGAATTTGTAAACTGCAGTGAGTATATGAAAATGTTTGCCACCATTAACATGCACCTATAGTTCAGCAGGAATATCAAAATGTCTTATTACATCTAATAGCCTACACAAAAGACCAGCAAACAGGTTCTTCTCTTTAGCTAATGGGACTAGTTAATGGACATTCTGGAGAAAAAGTACAGCTTGCAATCATGTCAAAGTCCAGCTGAAAACGGAATTAGTATGCAGGGTATAAATTATCCAGAATGAATCCAATTAATCCAGATTATGACCATTTTAAGATAATGGGCTTCCTACTTTTTATTGTTAATATTTAACTGCTTATGTTGCATATTTGTATTTTCCTATGCATGTTTATATTTTCCCATGTAATTTTGTTTTTTGTTTTTTTTCCTTGGATAATTTTGGCCCATAAATGTGCAGGGTAGGACAAAAACTTTTTTTCAAAAAAGCCTGCTGTTATTTGAGGGCAACTTGTTAGTTTTCATTTCAAATACACAGTCCTCAGTCTGAAGTTAAACTGTCCTAAAGATCAAAAAAAGTTCAGAATACACCCTGAGAAAATACTGCCCTCAATACACACATAAATATTAATTACATTTATAGGATAGCAATACAAATTCTACCAAGTACCACAGGTCACTGCAGTTGTTAAAGAGCAGGAAAAAATACTGATGGAAATGATGTGAGTAATTATTAGTGTTTCTGGAACTTCTAACTCTCTTCCACAGTTTGCCAGATATTTCCCTCCCACTGTCCTCCGTCTCTCCCCACCCCAGTTTTAAGAATAGTTGGAATAAAAATAATCTCATACTGACAATAAGAAGACAAATGCTGTAGCTTGTAATAATACAGACCATCATATAGTAAGTATGTAATAGAAGCTACTAAAGCAAACTCTTTAACAGTAAAATTCTAATAAAATAGTAAGCCATCAAAATTTACAAACAACCACAAACAGTTAAAATGTCACAGGACAGGTGTAATAAACACAATTAAAAAACCAGGCACACCTATGCCAAGGCAAATGCACTGCATATTTTAATTTTTCAGGAGGAAATGTAACACGTCGCAGCTAAAGGAATAACAAAGCAAAAAGAAACAAAGTACAAATACAACGATTCTCAAAGGTTAATGGTTGCACCACAGGCTTATAGTCACTGATCACATTTTTACTACCTATGCCTGCAGATAATTCTCTTTTTTTCCCCCCCCGAAGACAGCAGGACTATTATGTGTCAATTTTGTGTGCACTTTTAGTTGTCTTGTCTAGAAGAGCAAATCTCAAAAATTAGCATTGTAGAGCCAAAAAATGAAAAAAAAGAACTGGCAAAACGATGGAACAAAAAAAGTTATCGCAGAGAGACAGAAATTCATTACTTTCATACTCTGTCAAACTTATAATAATATGCACTTGGAAAGAAAAGCAAAATCTTATTTTAAATGGCATTCGCTAAAAGCTACGCTAACAAAAGGATTTGTGGCCCTGTCACGAAAAAACATTGACCCTTGACCTTTTTTCAGTTTAGAGAAGGAGAACAGCCAGAATCTTGTGCAGCAAACAAATGTTTGTTTTGTATAAACCTTCTCCCAATTTTCTTAGTTCGCTGCAAAAGCGGAGGGAAAAAAACAAAAAGACAATAAAAAAAGAAAAGAAGAAACTGCCCCAAACGAAAGGCTCGATTCAGAAACAGTGCAAGGCTGCTTCTAAACAGTCATGTGACTTTTTTTTTGCTAACAGCCATGTGCTCGCGTATCATTTTACTCTGAAATAACTCTGCGGATTTCAGCTCAACCTGCCTTTGCTTATAATGCATGACATAGCCTGTGAGGGAGCCTGAGAACCGTCCCTCTTCAAAAGCAAGGTTCCCATGCTTGGCCTGTAACCATGGAAGCAGATGCCTTTCTTGCTTACCCCTGCTTACCTCTTTGCAGCCACGAGCTGCTCCCTATTGTTAAAAGGGGTACGCCTTGATTTTTCTTCGTCGTGACTGAACTTGCCTCTTCTTCAAAGGGCACGATGCTGCAGGTCATTGGTCTAGACTGTTTGCACGGTCCAGAGAACAGCCTTGATGTAACCCTTGCTCCGTCTGTGCCACACCACCAGCCGTGCGACTGCAGACTGTAGGGGGACATCGGAGATCTGTATTTGAAAAGAAGTCCGTCCGATTTTGCCATTGTGCCTTTTCAGTCATCGATCGAATGAATATCGAACCTTCTGTCGTTGCATGTGTGAAATAGATAGCTTAGCAAGCACTTTTGTGCCCAAACCTGTGCAGTGGGCCAAACTCTCTTCCTTTATTCACAAGTATTATTGGGTTTTGCAGTGTAGCAATTTCTTAGGAACTTTAATAACAGTGTCTTAATGCTAGACCAGCCTCACAGCAGAATCTCTTTGTTTTAACCTTCTTGATTTAGCACTTAATTTTTAATTATTTTTTTTAAAGGTGTTTTCTCTTCTAGTCATTCCCAGTTGAACATCAGCCCCCTTAAAGTGCAAAGGAGGCTGATTTGGAATCGGTATGAACAGCCCAGAATTGTGAGGGGTTTCAAAATAAGATACTGGCTGGAGGTTTGCTGCCATAAGGCTTTAAAAATAACACAGGAGAAAAACAAACGTGAACTTGGAAAGCTTCCAAGATAATTTCAAAAAGTAAAAAAAGAAAAGAAAATTTGGTTTTTGTTTGTTTGTTAAAAACAATAAAGTAGATAGTCTTAAAGAAAAGACAGATATTCTGATAGATAAAATAATCTGGAAGTGGTGACTAGAACCCTAAAAGAGTTTATATTCTTTTTTTTTCCCCTTGATACAGAAAGGCAAATAATTTGGAAAATTAGTATCTGATAACATGGATTTTTGCTCTTCTGTACTAGTGCAAAAACATTTTTGATATTCACAGGTCAACCTTTTTTTTTTAATATGTATTTTATTTTAAAGATGAAACAGTTAAATGTCTGCACCACTGCAAGAAATTATGAAAATCATGCTAAAGCACTGAAAAAATGTAGCTGAAATGTTCAGTCAAAGAGTTCAACAGAACTCTAGGAATTTCAGGGAGGAGTGAAGAAAAAGATTTTCTAACACCTTCGAATTAAAAAAAAACCAAACAGAATTGTAGCTAACGTGGAAATGATATCAGTCGGTAAGCAAGTTTTTACTCTTCTTTTAATGGAATGATAAAATCTCTGACCACTGCTTGTCAAAAAACCAGTAATCTAGTGAAAGCCATCAGCACCTACTCGTTGTACAATATGCCAGCCTCTACTCTGTTCTAACAAAATTTGGATTGCATCAAAAAAGGCTTATATATTCTTCAGGGTGCTGCTAACCCAGCGTTGTCTGTATATGACATCAGTATATATATTTTTGAGATACCACTATCTTATACTTCAAGGCATACCTATTTTCTCTAATTGCTGCAGGCAAAGGGGAGGTGCACTAAAGAATAAAGAAGGTTATTGTGACAGATGAAACATAATTCACAATGAGTACTCTTTTCATCCAGCCTTAAGTAGCAGAGGATTACTCCAAGCTGAATTTTAGGGGAGTATGTATGATCTGATTTAATAATACGAGGACAGGCCACAAGCTGAAAGGCAATATAAACCAATTATGCTTTTGCTGAATGTTTGTGGGGTTTTGTTGTTGGGGTTTCTCCCCCCACCCCATTCTTCCTCTTTTCTGGAAATAGAAGAAATATTAACATGAAGAGGGTCTGAAGAAACATGGGGAAAAGTAAGAAGTGCGGAGAAATAAAAGTTGGGATTTTCTGGAATGGATATTAACAAATGCTTATTCTATATTTCTGCTTCATGACACTTAAATGAAATAAGATCATGCCTTTTCTTCAGTAATTATGCGCTGTGAAAGTAGGTAAACTAATTTTGATACACTTACTGAACTTGTCTTGCTTACGAGAAATTCATACTTGAGTCTTCTAAAAATGCTGTGTGATGTCAAGTTTAGATGTAGATAACTGATAGTAAAATAACTTTCTGCTAAGTGTGTGTACATTGCTTTTCTGACTCACTGTTTTAAAATTTAAACAGTAAATGGGTAAGCTTGCATGAGTATTTTATATGTTTCTTTCTTTATAGCATGCTTTGGAAAATAAATGCTTAGCACAAATTACTGTATTGCATTCTGAGAGGTTTCATCTTTTTATAGTTTCAGTTTTCATAAAACAACTCTTTTTGTATGATCTAAAATTGCATTCAGAATGCCTGGACTTTTTAGCTAGTTAAACTGCAAAAACTGCTAAGGTGCTTGGCAAAAAAGAAATAAACAATGTCTCATTTTGTCTATAGAAATGTTAATTTAGATTAATTACTTTAAGTAATAGGTAACTTTTAAAAATCCATTTTAATGTAATTTTATTAAAGTATTCATTGATCTTCTCAAAGAAGATTTCTATAAATTTTGTATAATTTAGTATGCAAAATAAAACTATTTTTAGATATGGATTCTAAATGTGATGAGTGTTCATCTTTTTTGAAAAATCACAGGCAAAAAAACCTCAAATAACCATGAGTTAAATGTTTATTTTAGTGTATTTTGGATTTTTTTAATCACACAATAACTGCTTAGGAGCAGAGCTAATAAAACTGTGCTTCTGACTGAAAATTAATTATTACTAGGGGTTAGTTTATACATTTGAGATTTTGGATTGAAATACAAAATAAAGATTAACTGGAACAGACTTTCTCTTATTCAGTGCTGCTACATGTCAGACCAGTAAAGACGATTTAACAACTTAACATCTAATGTTCCATAAACAAACAGCAAGGAAATGGCATAAAAATAAGCACATGGAATTATTATTAATTATATTTTCTAAACCAAAAAAGAACACTGTCATTTTGTCTTTCTAGAGGCAGTTACTGAACTATTCTCTTACATAATATAATTTCATGCCATTCTTAAAAGCAAACATAAAACCAATGTAAGTATTTATAAACACCATAAACAATTAGGTGGATTTTGGTGAATAAGCAGCATGCATCAAGCACACAGCAGTACTATATTTTAAAGAAAGAATGAGCAGTCAGAAAATGTATAAAATGCAGTAAGAAAGCTGCTAGATTGAAAGCATACATTTTAATATTTTAGTTCGCGAGGGGAGCGGCAGCCAAAAGACCATTCTAACCACCTGACAAACAGCAACAAACAACAGCTCTCGAGTCAAAATATTTATTAGGGTGTCATGTCAATGTACAGGCTAGCATATGTGCCAAGGAGAAATTATTCTATTATCTTCAGCTGAGTGAACCAGCAACAATGAATGTACAGATTTGTAAATATACATGGAACTGAGAATGTTCTTTCAAGTCACACAACCATTTAATTTTCATTGATCATTTGAAAAATATATCAAAAAAGTGTGAAGTACAAGTTACATTAATTCCTGTGACAATTTTTATCCAAATGTTATTGTTGCCCTGTCACTTTGCACTTGTAATCCATCGTAAAGTTTCCTAGTAAGAAATACATACTTTAGCATTTGTTTCAGGAGTCAAATGGCATTTCAGCTACACTGAACAACACTAATTTAAGAAATATATCTCCTATTAATAAATTTTCAAAAAATGTTTATTTTAGGGACATTCATATCTGTAGACTTGTTTTGTTCTCTTCAAAATTAGTTTGAAGTAGAATTTATTATTGACATGGCACATAAAACTTTTAGCAAAATTGCAGATGAAGGTAGTCTTTGGAAAAGTAGGGAAAAGAGAGCACAACAGATGACGCCTGTGAGCAACAAAAGAATCTCTTAAGATGAATAATGTTTTAATATTGAAACAAAGTACAAGCACTCTCATGATTTACAAATCCAAAGATATATAGTATTACACATTATTTTAATTCTTTTCTTCAAAACATACATCAGGCAGAATGAATATATATCAAATTCACCACACAGTTTTTAACTGCCAATGTTGAGGTTTTTTTAAAAGAGAAGAGGGACGCAAAAGAGAGCTCTTGACCTCCCCTGCATAGAGCTTTGATTTTAACCAAATCTAAGTGTGCAGGTACAGTTGTCTCATCCCACAGCCTACAAAGCATTAAAAACCTATGACTGAAATTAAGATTTGTAATATTTTGGGAGCTACAAAGAATACAGCAACTCAGGAGACAACACTGGGAATGTAAGAAATCACAGACTTTGATTCTATACGACAAGCTGGATAGGAGTCAAAGCTGCCACATGTGGTGTGAAAAAATGCCACCCCGGTGTGAACAAAGGGTTTAAAATGGAGTCAAAAAGCGTGCAAGCTCAATGTCTAAGCTTTTCCTGTGAATTGTACTGCCACAACCTGCAGGATATCAAGTAGGCTGGGAAGAATAGAGTGCCTTTGGAAGCTACAATGGAGTAGCGGTGGCCGTCGGTGCGTTGGGGTTTCTATTGTTTTGCTCTTCTTGTTTGTGCGGCGCCACAATGCGCTGCTCTACTTCAGCGAGAAATTAAACTCTAAGCACCAAAAATAAAGTCACAAAATTCACCGAGAAACTGATGAATGCAGTAACTCGGATCTTGCTTGTTGTAGTCCTGGTTTACAGCTCAATGAGAGAATTTACCAGCTGGACCGTGCATTTTACCGGGGCCCAAACCGCAATCTCACTCATGCAAAAAGAAAAAAAAGAGTAATAGATGTTGCTCATAAATATCTCTATGGCCTCTTACCGAGATAATCATTGCAATAATATAAACATTTGTTAGGTTTATTCAAATAGAAAGAATGTTGCACCTTATTTCAATCAACAGCTTTCCTCCTTTTATTACAACATAAAGCTGTTAATCTGCATATTCAGTTCAGAAACCACTATCTTTTAAAAATAATCTATGATAGCGCATGTAGTAGCAACTCAAAAATGTATGGGTAACACACTCACAAAAAGGCTATGCTAACACTATTCAACAGAGAAGGTACTAAAAATCATAAATATCCTACCTAGATAAAGGAAAATGTCGTGTAGTTAAGGCAAAAGGAATAATAAGAAATGAAACAGTCAAATATCTTTTCCAAAAGTATGAGAACAGCAAAAAGTACAAGTTTCTTGAAGAAAAAAAGATTACAGTTACTAGAATGCCTAAACAAAATGAATTAAAATCCAAGAAAGCACACAAGTAAAACCTGATAAACACTAGATTTTCTAAGAATTGAATAAACCTTCCAATTTCCTATATTACATTTGCATTTTTTATTAAGGATCAGGTCAAAAGCCACAGATTTTTAGTTTATGAATGCAGGTCAAGACAAGAACATTTTTCTATTTACTCTGTGTAACTCTGTATAGAAATCAATCCGTTACTTTCATTACAACCACACAATCAATTCCATTTAAAGTACAATGCAACAGCCAAGTCCAAGGACAATATGGATTGCTGAAAATCCTTCATACTATCCAAAGAATTTATTCAGTTTGACTGGGATGATTTTTCTTCTCATTAGTATTCACCAAGCTTTCACAAACAAACTTATCCTGGCTTCACCTGTTTTTAGCCCAAAGCATAAACCAAAACAAAGCAAACACTAATTTGCTGATACTGTGCCACTGTGTAAGTATTGCTCGTCAGTAAATAAGACAAATTATCTATTAAAGAACAGTTTTATGTGCCTAAGTCACGATGAGCCACGATCATTTCTACAACTGCAACAAGACAGGACTATATGCTACATAAACCCTACAACAGCCACACATGCAGACATACGTGATGAATGTAGACGATGTATTTATGCACTCTGTCTTAAACAACTATTTTTTATCACCTTACAAATACTTGTAAACATGCTTGTATCATTTTTCTCTCCCACATAATGCTTTTTTGAAGTTCCTAGGGGACACAAAGGCAAGGTATTTAAAAACCGTAAAATATTATAAATGTCTTTCCTGACATTCTCAAAGAATTTGCTATGATCATTTGGACAGACGCAATTTAGCCATTTTTGTAAAGGTTTTAAATGCTCATACTTACTTTAACATTTCTAGTTCAACATATTAAAATCTAGACATACTATCAGATTTTAAAAATGTAAAACTCCAAACAGTACTTTTTTTTATGGCATTTTAATTTATTTTATTTATTCAGGTTTATTTTACTATTTTCCTTTTCTTCCCAGCCTACTTTCCCAACTTATTTTCTCCTGCATCTTAGTATTTGTTGGGGTTTTAAAATATTATTTTATCTTTCTGGCTGCCTGAAACATAAGCCCATCAAAGAAATATGGTAAAAATAACAGAACAGATTGAAAAATGTCCTGTTCAGAGATTTCTGCACAATAAAACCTTATCTTGAATATTCTTAGCATTTGTTCCTTATTTGTTCTTTTATTGATCACTTTTTTCAACTACATGTCTCCCTCCCCAACAAGATATCAGAAAATGAAAAATGAATCTTGGAATATTGCTCCAGAATGCGCAGCCTGACATCGACTAACAACGCAGAGGCTGTGTTTCCATGTCCAACATCTCCTCGGCTTTGATAATTTGAGATATGTAATCTCTGGGTGTTTCTTAGGGTGCTATCTCCTTTTTTAATCCAATGTATGTTTTTAAGTCGCTCTTAAATTGCTGCCCCTGACAAGTGGTCGTTCAATCAGCAGCCTCCTCTCTTGGGTAGAAGCCAGCACTGCACACACGTACGTACATACGTGTGCACGTACAGGTGGGAATGTGCCTGTTCTGCCTTGTTATTTCAGCTGAGCCTCAAACTGGGGCTCTTGTGAACCATTTATCTCTGCCAAACCTCACTGGATGCATTTCAGTCATAAAGAAAATTGCATAATGCCAAATTTCTCACTCACACGTAACAGCATGTAAATAGGCGAAGGGTTCACAGCACTGTGAAGGGAGAAACAGTCCTGGCAGACTTGCAGTTATCCCCACTGCAAACCTTAAACAAGCATACATAAACATATTTTTCCTCTTGTTCAGCTGTGTTTACTTGCCACTGCTTCCCTCCCCTGGCTTCCACCAGCTCATTTTTCCCCAACTCCTGAACCTGTTTGTTTTCTTTCTCCTGCCTATCTGCCAGCAGCAGCCCTGAAGGGTCCCCCAAAACCTGCAGCTCCACACATCTCTGTCCCAGGGGCAGCCTGAGCGTGTGAGTGGGTTGCAGGACTGAACAGGTTAATTCTGTACGGGCAGGAAGACGAACGACTCAGGCTTTGAGAACACGAAGCTGGACAGTTTGGAAGGATTGCATTAAATGTAAGATGTAGTATCTGCAAGTGAGATAGCAGAGATACTGTTGGGAGAGAAAAATTCACTTTCCCAGAATTCTCTCCATCTATTCAGACATTAAACAGCTGAAACGTGTGTGCCGCAGAGGTTAAGCTTGTCAGCTGAGAGCAGGACACCGAGCCACTCAGCAGCCCTCGTCTCTCCCTCTGACTGCTGCGCCAGCCTGGGGAGCTGTGACACCAATTTCACCAGCAATCTGCCCCCAGGGGCTATTTTAAGACTGTCCCAGACCCATCTGCAAAGCTGGCCCCAGAGAGCCAGCTCAGGTCTGTTTGAAACGCTACCGAACGGCTGTAATCCAGTTCAGAGCCTGCAAATAAGCGATATAAGCGATATTTATTTATTATTAGCAGAAAACAATTCAAAGCTTTCCTGACTCAGCTGTGTAAATTAACAAACAAGGCTTTCCCCTGGCTAAAATGCACACTGGACCAGCACAGTAACCACCTCCAAAATCAATTTGTCCCTCTCACCAAAGGTCATTTGTTAGGGCAGCTCCTCCTGCCATCTCCCAAAGCCTGCTGGATCTACGTGGGCCTCACAGGCCAGTCCAGCTGACAAGACCAAATGGACAACAGGCAGAGCTACACGTGGGGAAAACACAGCCTGACAGACCTTCTCCAGGACGGAAATGTACCCCCAAACAGCTCCTTCAGAGCCATCACCCCTGGATGAAGCTGTCAGAGTGGTAACAACAAACACCAGGGCCCCTGTTGCCCTCAAGAGCTTGGGGGTTACGTCCTTAACCTTTCCCCATCCCCTGAAGAAGATGCCTTGAAAAATCAGTCAGGAAAAGTATGAGGTTAGGAAAATATCACCACCCTCTTCTGCTACAGCCGTTGCTGAGCATTTACTACCACATGGGGTTGAAAAGTCAATTCAATTTTCCCTGAGTGCAAGTGCTGGAGGTCATCACTTGGTGTAAGTGCCAAAATTATTCTGATTTCTTGTGACAATATGTTTAATTTACACTTCTTGCCAGTTCAACTGGAACATCTTTGGTGCAAGCACACACTCTATGCATCAGCCATCCTGTGGTGCTTAAAAATGAGAGACCAAGTGTAACATGAGAGTATTCTCTGCTTGGAAAGAACTTTTTACTGCCTTCCTTAATTTGTAAATCACCTTCTGTGGGTTTATTTTAGTACCTTGATTCTATTTGAACATAGCTTATTATGATTTAATTTCCTCCTTTCTTTTTTTTTTTAAACAGAGGATGGAAAAGAAAAATAAATCTCTCATGCTCTCAGCATATAACAATTGATATAATAGACTGAAATGGCTCCTTCTAATCACTTGGGGATTTTTAAGTGCATTTTATTGACATGATAAGCCATTATGAGTCCTTCAGACTTGTTATGGTTTATCATATCAAGGCTTACGGTTTTAAGTAATATTCCTAATATGCATTCACAGCATTCACTCCAACAGCTTTTTTAATCTCAATTAAATACCATTAAAGAAATGTATGGTACCTATGTATAAGTGGCACTAGAAGAGTATTTATATGCACTAGTGACCAAATAATGTCAGACTGGCTCAATTGCCTTCCACCTCATCCCATACACCCAGAAGTCTTATTGCTCAGTACAAGTTCATATGAAGAGGTAAGATTATTCAGCGGAATTAGGGGGGACAAAAGTTTCTGGTGGTGTGTTTTTTTCTAGGGTTTCTTTCTTTCTTTTCTTCATGTTAGTCAATAAAATGAAATCCCTTTTGCCAATGTCCAGCAGCTGCCTGAGCAGAACTTGAAACGTCTTGATACATCCCAGCAAAATGGACTTTACCCATAGTGTCTAGGACAATATTTGTTCTCAAAAAGAAGTAAAATTGAACGTCAAATGTTACCTGAAAGAGCAAAACTCTGCACAAAGCACAATTGTGCAGCTATCCTGAATGGCCACATAATTCACCTCTGTCTTCCCCAACCTATGCTGCAGATTTATAGTCTGCCCCTTTTATGTTTTTTGCAGTGCAGACTACTGTTTTTCCTCATTTCATCTTCCTTTTATCTTTACATTCTGACTTCTCCACAGCCCTAGGTCCCCTGGCCTTAGGAGAAAAAAGTGGAAAGCAGCAAAAAGAGAAGTGTGCAAGGCAGAGGTGAGGCAGTCAAAATGAGTATGGCTGTCAAACTGGCCAGACCTTCCATGAGCAAAAGGCAGGGGCTCCTGCATTAGGAGCAGCAAGAGAGAAAGCTGTTAGAAGGTTATAAACCACTTGGAACTTAAGTGTTATGAATTTATGGCAATCGCTCTCTAACTTTGAAATGAAAAAGGTGCAGCTGCTTTAGGAGGTTGAACTGCAGAAGAAGACAAAGCAAGACCTACCAAAACACAGTACAAAAAAAAGGAGTGGGCAGCCTGGCAAAGCAGGCACCAAATCTGGCCTAAGAACAGACATTAAAACACCTAAAGGCACAGTAGGTTGCCAGTGGCCCACCTTGCCTTCTGGTGCTCTCCCATGCAACCCAAGGGCAAAAACCTTGGGAAGGGGTATAAAAATAGATCGAAAAGTGCAATGTTCTTTAAATTCAGAAGGAACTGGGAGCCGTCACCTTGCACAGAGGATAGACAGTATTAATCAGCTAATGCTGTATCATCTTGCCTCTTGAAGAAGTACTCGGCACACTTACCTCTATTTTAAGGAAGCAAAATATATATATATATATATATATATAAAAGATGAAGAGCACGTCTCATTTCACTAGATATACCAACAGCTGAAACAAAGATATTCATGTTGTAAAACTAAAGGATGTAGATCCAAATTGTACTCACAGTTATGGCCAGAAAGATGCACAATTCCCTAATCATTTTATGCAAAATAGCTGCAAAAATCAAAGTAAGTTTTTCACTGTTGTCAGAAGTTGGCCCACTACTGACATTACCCTCAGTACAGAATGCGATGCCTCTCCTATAATGGATTTTGAGTTTATGATGCACTCTCAGAATCATTTCAATAAAACCAAGGGCTATCAAATGATTTCATAATCAATTAACACTGCAGCTTAATTCCCAGTCTGCTACATCCTTCAGTGCTGCTTGGCCACATAATTGATGTCTAATTTGCCATACCATAAAAACGGCCTTGTTTATTCTCATTCCATTACCAGTAACTAGCTCATTATTCTAATGCACTCTGAAGTATTTTAAAAATAAATGTGAAAGAAAATTCCATTCTATTCTACATCCATTAGTTATCCTTCCAGGTTAAAAAACATGTTGAAGTCATTATAGTCCCTTTTCTTTATACATACCAAGTAACTCATTTGTTGCAGAATATGGTCCATTTTTTAGGAAAGCCTGTTGTGTTAAGAGCACATCAACAGGCACCAAGACTGATACATATCAATCCTTGAACGAAGTAAATAATTTCTATTTTATAACTTCCTGCTTTCATTGGATGGCCCAACATGATAGAAAAAGGCCAAAAGTCCCTTCTAAGAAGAAATTTTATGCCATCATATCCTTAACATCAATAACTTTCTTGAGATACCCCAGAACAGAACCAGAATGCAAGTGCAACTGGAACCTCACCAAAAAAAAAAAGAGTTTATAGCAGTCATAAAACTACCACCGTAGAAGAAATCCCCTTCACCACTATCACAAGGATGTTAAAGTTCACTTTACTTTTGTATTTGACAATAAGTCATGTAGCCCAGGTCAGTGATCAATGGCTTACCTAAGCAGGTAAAAATTGATCAAACAACTACAAACGTCTCCTCTACTACTTACGGAAGCAATGGGAGATGGAAATATTGAAAATAATTTACTGCCCACTTAAAGTCAGAAAAGATTTGAGTCCCTTAAACAGAGCAGCTGCAGTGCAGCATCTGATTGCATATTTCTACATTCATTCAGCCAATTCTGAATTCAGGCAGAAATCCACAAAGATAAAGTCACTTCCTAGAACCCTGGGCCTTTAAACTACTGTCCTAATCTCATCTAGTCACTTGCTATTTCCTCAGGCTGTTAAAAACAGTATTATATAGTTATTATTCATGCAATACTCTGTCATTTGGTATTTAATTTCCAGGATGATTTGGTTTCCTAAAGATACATTACTGCTCTCTGATTATATACAGCCATTTCAGCACTCCATACAAGGGGGGAATTATTTTTTTTTAGGAAATGAATAACTAATACTCATGTGATTAAACTGAGTGATAAGGTATTACATTCCTGGACCACAAATATTAAATGATATTATAGTGTGATAATCTAGAAGACACCTACCCACACCTTTTTCCTTCATAATTTTTGGACTTATACTGTGAGTCAAGATTTCATACATAAAATTAATCAAAAAAAGAGAAATAATCAACAAAAGAAGCAAAATAGATCAACACTCACAAATCTCAGATTTAAATTTGCCTTCACCAGACCAGGGGACCAGAGCTCTGATATCCATGTCATTTAGAGCACCTGATGATATCTGCATCTGTATTTACATGCTGCTATCAAACTTCTGGGAATATCCACAAATTTTATTTCATTACTGTATGGAACTCAACCCTCACCTTTTCTCAAGAAGTCAAATAAACAGCTTTCAAGTCTGATTGCTACAGACCACCCATTTTGTAAGCAAGAGATTATTCATCCCATTGTTTTACATTTAAATATAACTAGTTCAGGATTTTCTGGTTTGTCAAGAAAGAAAGTCAACCATCAATTAGATATAACCATCTAAAGTATATAGAGAAAGAGGAGGAAAGGCCTAAGGAGACTGAATCTTGGTACTTGTAATAAGGGAAATTAATCAACCCAAGCTCTCCTTTATCTGGAAATGCTCAACAGAATCTCTGTCATCCCTGTAGTTGACCAATATAAATTTTACTGTTAAACAGACTTCAATTATTTCTTTAATTTAAGGAAATTAATATATTCTCATATCCACAAAGAAACAAACGTAAGACTATTTTTTTGAGTTGGGCATAATAATTTTTTGCCTCTGCATAAAATAGAATCAGGTATAGATAACACACTTACGTGAAACAGTATTATAATAATGACCAGAAATGTTGACTAAGATCCTATAAACACATATTTGTATTCACAGGCACACCAATCTATCCATCCATCTGCCCACCACTCCCAGATATTGGAAAGAAACCTAATGTACATGGTCTGAACAACATGTAAGTCAAGGAAGCACAAAGAACAAAGCACAAACTTTGGCTACATGTTTTCATTTCTCTGAAAAGGCAGACTCCTTTGTACTTCAATTTGTTTTCCACATTTCCTTAGAAGTATTAAAATATACTTAGAGATAGAAGAAAGTTAGCCAGTACAGGACTAAAATGTGAGGTTCTCAGCAGTGAGTGCCATGATGTGGCAGGGGCAGGACAGCCAGGGGATCAGGTCCAGCCAATAAGGGTTTATGAAAGGCAGGTCCTGCTTGACCAACATAGCAGATGAAGGAAAAGCTGTTGATGTTTAATATCTTTATCAGTGATCTGGATGAGAGGATGAAGCACACCCTCAGTCAGTTTGCAGAGGACATCAAGTTGGGCAGGAGCGTTCATCTGCTGGAAGGCAGGAAGGGGATCTGGAAAGGCTGCATCCATGGGCTGAGGACAACTGCATGAGGTTCCACAGGATTGGGGAAAAGTGGCTGGAAAGATTCTTGGTAGAAAAGGACCTGGGGGTGCTGATCAACAGCAGCTGAACATGAGCCCAGGTGTGCCCAGGTGGTCAAGAAGCCAATGGCACCTGGCTTGTATCCGTGATCAGCTCTCTGTACTCAGCACTGAAGGCCACGCCTTGAATCCTGTATTCAGTTTTGGGCTGCTCACTGCAAGATGGACATGGAGGGCCTAGAGCATGTCCAGAGAAGGGAACAGAGCTGGGGAAGGGTCTGGAGCACAAGTCTGTTGAGGAGCAGCTGAGGAACTGGGGAGGTCATCCTTGAGAAAAGGAGGCTCAGAGGGGACCTTATGACTCTCTACAGATCCCTGAAAGGAGGGTGTTGCCAGGTAGGGGTTGGGCTCTTCTCCCATGTAACAAGCAACAAGATACATAGAAATGGCCTCTAATTACACTAGGGAATGTCTAGATTGGATATTAGGAAAAATGTCTTCCCAAAACCAGTTGTCAAGTACTGGAACAGGCTGCCCAGGGAAGTGCTGGAGCCACCATCCCTGTATATATTTAGATGTGTAGATGTGGCACTGAGGGACATGGTTAAGTGGCAGCCTTGGCAGTGCTGGGTTAATGGTTGGGCTCAATGATCTCAAAGGTCTTTTCCAACTTAAAGACACCTATGAGTCTACAATAATATATTTGCCTACCTATCTTAGCAGTTTGACAGCATCTAAATCTTAAAAACAACTTAAATCTCTACTCTCAGCAATTTCAAGGAGAATGTTCCAATTATGAATATTAAAAGCAGAATCTCTTCTTCTTTTTAATTCTCAGAAGATGATCTTGGATTCTTTGGATTTTGCTTGTTGCATAGCCAAGCAGAAAAGCAGAAAAAGTAAAAGGTCACTGATTTTTTTTTTCCCCTCTGCAAGTATGAAACTAGCAAGAATAATTTATTTCATTTTGGCAAGATGATACTATTCTGGAAATAAAATCTTCAAAACATAGTCTGAATTTCAGGAAATCAGACCAATGAAAAAGAGCATGCCCAAACACTTGACAACTGCAGAAGCTTCACACCACTTTACAAGCAGGCCACATAGCACAGTCACAGAACCCATGCCAGAGTAGCAGAAAACTAAATTAAACAGAAAAAAAATCCCTCTCTCATCTTCTCCTCAGAGAAGCTTCTGACTAAAGATGTCATTCTTGACAACAGCTAGGAAATAGCTGTATTTTTCTTCCAGCACTTATCCCCAAATTCCTGCAAAAAGACAACACTCTTTCCTTTCGTCAGGACTTGGTGAGGTTCAGGTGCCCTTCTGCTCCTGTGTCCCTTATGAAGTTGTGAAATTATTTAAGAGACATCAGTTCTGTTGGGAAAATGAAACTTAATCCTCTTGAGCAACAGCCATTAAGGTTGCCCACACTTTTATTTTTAAGTATCTGCTTTTCTGTGAATCAAGCAATCATAAAAGGCACGAGAAAAACTTCCTGATAATTTTGGACACCTCTTCAGAGATTTGTAATATTATTTTTCTACTCACAAAGTTATCCCATGATCCTCAGGGACTGACATTACACAGCGTAAGAGAATGTAGCAGCTCAAGAAAGATT
>VZTH01009698.1:484493-601881 GCA_013397815.1 Aleadryas rufinucha
AAGGGAACAGAGCTGGGGAAGGGTCTGGAGCACAAGTCTGTTGAGGAGCAGCTGAGGAACTGGGGAGGTCATCCTTGAGAAAAGGAGGCTCAGAGGGGACCTTATGACTCTCTACAGCTCCCTGAAAGGAGGGTGTTGCCAGGTAGGGGTTGGGCTCTTCTCCCATGTAACAAGCAACAAGATACATAGAAATGGCCTCTAATTACACTAGGGAATGTCTAGATTGGATATTAGGAAAAATGTCTTCCCAAAACCAGTTGTCAAGTACTGGAACAGGCTGCCCAGGGAAGTGCTGGAGCCACCATCCCTGTACGTATTTAGATGTGTAGATGTGGCACTGAGGGACATGGTTAAGTGGCAGCCTTGGCAGTGCTGAGTTAATGGTTGGGCTCAATGATCTCAAAGGTCTTTTCCAACTTAAAGACACCTACGAGTCTACAATAATATATTTGCCTACCTATCTTAGCAGTTTGACAGCATCTAAATCTTAAAAACAACTTAAATCTCTACTCTCAGCAATTTCAAGGAGAATGTTCCAATTATGAATATTAAAAGCAGAATCTCTTCTTCTTTTTAATTCTCAGAAGATGATCTTGGATTCTTTGGATTTTGCTTGTTGAATAGCCAAGCAGAAAAGCAGAAAAAGTAAAAGGTCACTGATTTTTTTTTCCCCTCTGCAAGTATGAAACTAGCAAGAATAATTTATTTCATTTTGGCAAGATGATACTATTCTGGAAATAAAATCTTCAAAACATAGTCTGAATTTCAGGAAATCAGACCAATGAAAAAGAGCATGCCCAAACACTTGACAACTGCAGAAGCTTCACACCACTTTACAAGCAGGCCACATAGCACAGTCACAGAACCCATGCCAGAGTAGCAGAAAACTAAATTAAACAGAAAAAAAATCCCTCTCTCATCTTCTCCTCAGAGAAGCTTCTGACTAAAGATGTCATTCTTGACAACAGCTAGGAAATAGCTGTATTTTTCTTCCAGCACTTATCCCCAAATTCCTGCAAAAAGACAACACTCTTTCCTTTCGTCAGGACTTGGTGAGGTTCAGGTGCCCTTCTGCTCCTGTGTCCCTTATGAAGTTGTGAAATTATTTAAGAGACATCAGTTCTGTTGGGAAAATGAAACTTAATCCTCTTGAGCAACAGCCATTAAGGTTGCCCACACTTTTATTTTTAAGTATCTGCTTTTCTGTGAATCAAGCAATCATAAAAGGCACGAGAAAAACTTCCTGATAATTTTGGACACCTCTTCAGAGATTTGTAATATTATTTTTCTACTCACAAAGTTATCCCATGATCCTCAGGGACTGACATTACACAGCGTAAGAGAATGTAGCAGCTCAAGAAAGATTGAGTACCAAGAACCAAAGAGGGCTCATGCAAGAACATCACATAATGTTCTGTAAAAACTGCTCTGAATTCAGAAAAAGTCAATTACAAGTTCTCTTCTTTGAAGGAAAACGACAAAAATATCTGATCTTTCTCCAACAGGAAAAATAAGCCTTCATCTCTTTGTCTCCTTCAAAAATAGACAAGATGTTTGCTGGTCAGGGAAAGGTTTAAATTTTTACTGTGCTCTATTTTTTAATTTTGTTTTTTATTTGTGATCCCTCTACAAGTGATAGTAATATATACAATCACTAGTCAGCTGGCCACTAACTCCACTTAAAAACAGTACTTAAAGGACTGCCTTACAAAACTGAAATACAAAAATTCTTTCTGGGAAGCATACAGGATACTGATCATTAGAAACCATCCTAAGCTGTGCTGGATCACAGAATCATTTAGGCTGGAAAAGACCTCTAACATCATTGAGTCCAACTTTTGACCAATCACCACCTTGCCAACCAAACCATGGAACTAAGAGCCATGGCCAGTTATTTCTTGAACATCTCCAGAGATGGTGACTCCACCAACTTGGGCAGTCCATTCTCATGTTCAACAACTCTTTCCATGAAGAAATTCTTCCTGACGTCCAACCTGAATCTCCCCTGGTGCAGCTTGAGCCTGTGTTCTCTTGTCCTTGCCTGGTAGAAGAGACCCTAAACTACAAAGAGCTTCAAGACTTCCCATATGACATAAGCAGAAATACACATAATGATGCATATTCTGGGCATGTATCCTTCAAAGTTTTCCTTTCAATCAAGAAGATAGACCCTCACAGGAAAATTCTCACCCATTGTAGTAGAAACTAGACTTTATTTACCTATAAAGATAAATATCTTGTTTTCAAACTTACTGTCAGCATCTGACTTTTGTTGGAAAGATACAATTCAGATTTTGGAATCCCTAGTGCTAGAAGAGAGCTGCCAAAAAAACTGGAGAACCTAAAAAAGTCTATCCTGCCTTTTAAATGGGAGATCTTTATTATAGTTTCCAGAGTGGATACCACCTTTAATCAAAATAGCACAACAGTACCATATTTGTGGAAAAGTCATAGAATCATAGAATATGCTGAGTTGGAAGGGATCCATCAGGATCATTCAGTTCAGCCCCTGGCCCTGCACAGGACACCGCAAGAGTCCCACCATGTGCCTGAGAGTGCTGTCCAACATCCTGAGAGCATTGTCCAAACTCTGTCAGGCCTGGTGCTGTGACCGCTTCCTTGGGAGCCTGTTCCAGTTCCACCACCCTCTCAGTGAAGAACCTTTCTCCAACCTGACTCAGCTTCAAGTTGTTCCCTCAGATCTTACCTCTGGTCACCACAGGGAAGAGATCCGGGTCTGCCTCTCCCCCTCACATTGAAGACCACAATGAGGTCTCCCCTCAGTCTCCTCCAGGCTGAACAGACCAAGTGCCCTCAGCCACTCTTCATACGGCTTCCCCTCCTGACCCTTCACCATCCTCATGACTCTCCTTTGGACACTCTCTAATATCTTAAGGTCTTTCTTATATTGTGGCACCCAAAACTGTCGCCAGAACTTGAGGTGAGGCTGCCCCAGCACAGAGGAAAGCAGGACAATCCCCTCTCTTGCCTGGCTGGCGATGCTCTGCCTGATACCCCCCAGGACACGGATGTCCCTCCTGGCTGCCAGGGCACTGCTGACTCATGTTCAGCTGGCCAGGGACCAGGACCCTCAGGTCCCTTTCCATAGTGTTGGAAACTACCATTCCTCAGGACAAAGGCATCGCCACACAGACTTTCACGTCCTGTTGTTTGCCAGCATTTGGAGCACAGTGTAGAAACACACACTGACCACTGAGAATTAGAGGTGTTCTATTAAAATCAAAATAAAGAGGCAATATTCCTACTAGAATATAAAGATATGGAATGGGTACATTGATCACAGCTATATTTTCCATAATCACTATTAATGTCCACATAAGCTCAATATGCCCTGGCCGTGTGCTCTGGGAGCCCAGAAACCCCCCGTGTGCTGGGCTGCATCCAAAGCCCCGTGGGCAGCAGGGCAGGGAGGGGATTCTGCCCCTCTGCCCCCTCTGCTGAGACCCCACCTGCAGTGCTGCATCCAGCTCTGGGGTCCCAGCACAGGAAGGACAGGGAGCTGTTGGAGCCAGGCCAGAGGAGGCCACCAAGGTGATCAGAGGGATGGAGCAGCTCTGCTGTGAGGAAAGGCTGAGAGAATTGGAATTGTTCAGCTGAGAGAAAAGAAGGCTCCAGGAAGACATTAGAACCCCTTACAGTACCCAAAGGGTGCCTGCAAAAAGGCTGAAGAGAGGGACTTTTTACAAGGGCACATAGAAGAGGGAGAATAGTTTTAAGTTAAAAGTAGACAGATTTAGATTATATATTAGGAAAAAATTCTTTACTGTGAGGGTGGTGAGGCACTGGAACAAGTCTCCCAGAGAAGCTGTGGCTGCCCCATCCTTGGATATGTTCAAGGTCAGGTTGGATGGGGCTCTGAACAACCTGGTCTAGTGGAAGTTGTCCCTGTCCGTGGCAGGGGGGTTGGAATGAGATGATCTTTATGGTCCCTTTCAACCCAAATCATTCTGATTCTATGATGATTCAGTGATTGCTAACATGACTTGCTCCACTACTTCTCTATTTCCAATTACCCAAAATCACAAAACCTGATTTTTAGAATTGCACATAAAAAATCAGCAAGGAAGAGTTTTGCTAATTTTTCCAACCTAAAAACTGATGAGATATTTGTTTCTCTTCCTTAAAGTAAGTTAACATGACTGTATTCCTGAATTTACTTCCAAAATCTTGGTAACCACCATTACCACATCTAATCATTATTAGGACTAAATTCCTAAAGCATTCCACCTTTATTCATAGATACTTTTCTAGATTAAACTCACTTTACTCTTCTCTAGCATATGGGTTTTTTATGTCTACCATCTGACATTTTCTGACAATCAGAATTACTATACATGTTAAATACTGAACTTCAGGTGGAATAGAAGCATAAACATCACTGATTCCTCTTCAGTTGGAATACTGTCTGTAAAAGACTGTCCAGTTTCTGATTAATGGACAAGACTACTTAATACTGAAAAATCAAAAGGCAAGACTAAACAAGGCTATTCTACTATCTTTAGTTTACTGGATAAAGTGCAATAAAGAAAAACGGTGTTTATTTATTCAACCTTCACACAGAGATTGCATGAATGTTTGCCATAACCTGGAGCCACATGTTTAAAATTCAGTCAGACTCTGAATACTTGCCCCTTTTTCTCACTTAAAGTGTTCTAATTACCAAATAATGTAACAATACTTAAACATTCTCTGTATACTGAAGTGATAAAGGTGAATTCCGTGTGGGAAAAATGTCATTGTCCGCTCCACTAAGAGTTAAATATCAAGGAGTAAAACCCAAGGAATCTGAGAATCCCAAAAATAATTCCAAAACAAAAAGTAATTTTTCTTAATACTTATATTTTCTGCCCTCATGTTGTAGACAATTACTTGTATGTTCTTGCTACAGCTGATAATAGTCAAAAACATATCTGACTCAGATGTTGAGTGACTTACTTTTTTCTGTTTTCAAGCAACCTTTTCAAAGCTCTGCCTTGTGTCTTATATATTTAATGCTAATTCTTTATAAACACTTGAAAAAGAAAAAAATTGTTGCTCATACATTAAACACTGAACCCTAAGATCAGTGCAGAGCAGAAGAGAATATGACAAGATTTGATAGACTTTAGGGTTCTTTTCTCCTAGATTTGTATACATAATGTCAGCTATAATTTTTCAGGTCTCTTTTAACTCTGTTGCACTGCTAACAGAACTGCAGCTGCTCTTTATTTATTTTTATCCTTTTTTTCCCCCCCTGTTCATAATACACAGTCTGTCTGGCTCATTTTCAAGCTATTGAAATATTTCAATTCTAAAAAAAGTACAATAGGCCATAATCACTTGCATGCTTCTGCTTAGGAAACCTCCCTCCCTCCTCTCCTCAATCTTCTGTGAATTTCTGAAGTCTAGAAACAAAACTGGAAATTCAAGTGTATGTCTTAAAACAAGCTTGTTTTGTGTTATTATAGCTGTTCCTTCTGAGATCAAAATACAGTACAAAACAAGTAGTTCTTGTGGTACTACTTCTGGAACTATGAAATACAGATATCTACAAAAAGCGTGACACTGACACAAAACCATCCAACTCAAGTTTTATAAATTTAATGCCCGTTCAGTTTCAGCTCCAGAGACAGCTGTCAGTGCAGTGAATTTATCCAAAAGTACACCTCAACGAACTTTCTTCAGGTCAGGGAAAAAAAGGAGTTTGTGGTGGAGAAATTATATTAAAAGTTGTCTTGTAGAGCTTATTAATAGCGCTTAATTTAGAGACTGGTTGTCTTTCCTAACGTTATTTTACGTATGGCTGTTAGAACCTGATATAGTTCAATGAACCATTGAAAAAAATCCAGATGGTCAAATTTTAAAAATCATGGTCAGATTTTACATTGGTCACAAATTTTTTAGATTGATACTGCAAGGCCCCTTAGTCTCTTCCCACAAAGTCACATTATTTAAAAACTTTTTTCTTCTTTTTTTTATACCACAAATATTTTCCTTCCTGCAGAGAAATGAACCCTAATTAAAAATGCAAGACTTTTCTATATGTGACATTATGTGAGCCTGTAAAGCCAGGAAGGAGCAAAGCAAACACTCTGTTTGGAGTGCAGAAAGAAACAAACCTGTGCCGAGTCAGGGTGTTAAATGAGGAAATCACTTTAACTGCTTTACGTTAAGAAGTTATACCAACAGCACTGGCTGTGAGATTGCCCGTAAAATCTGAGCAACACTATTTGCTTTAAATGCATACAAATATTTTTGATTTCATACCTGAGCGGCAAATGCATGATTTATCAAATGGTCCAGAACTGAAAGTCTCCTCAGCAAAGAGGGGATGTCACACAAACAATGCTGTCTTTGCTACAACATGTTATACCGCAATTTAACTTTAATAATAAAACAATGCGACTTTGAGGGGGGGGAATAGAAGCATAACAAGAGTCTACACCTCTGTCTTTTATTAGAAGTTATTTCAAAAGATACTGGCAATGGAGCAAGTATTCAAGCTGTATATAGTCAGTATCCCCCAGACTTCAAGAACTGCAGTGGGAATTAAACATCCATGATTCACCTAAGCAGCATCCCCAGTCTAGATCAGCCCTCAAAGAGCAGGTCCAACATTTATGCAGAGCATACCTATCTTTGCTTTCAGGTAAAAAACCAGCAATGACTGGAAGGGCCTGAGGCCCTTCTTGCATCCTCATGCCTGGGAGGCCATACTTTGCTCACATGATTCCTTTCCAAGAGTCCTCAGAAGACAAATTATAGATGCCTGGTAGAACTCCTGTGCAAAGGGAAGACACTTTATACTCATGGCAGTATAACTGTCAGCAGAAGCATCTAATAGCACAAAATCAAATTATTCTGAGAAACCTTGGTTCATCTCAGCACTAACCTCTCATCTGAAATTCTGTAGCTCTGAAAACTCAAACCCCAGCTGGTGTTTGATCTTCAAGCCCATGAATGCAGAAATGAAGCCCATAACTCTGTTGTAGGTTCTACAGAGGACCAAGTAACTACTGTTAACCTGAGGAACACAGTAATCACAAACAAGCACTCAGAATATTTGTCTGAATGAGTAACAGAAGTGTGCTTTCATTTCTAAAATCTTAGCCTTGTCACATGTAAAATGTGGCTTAAATGTTAAATATCTTAAAACTTCAAAACCTTAAAACATAATTATTTCTTAGTTAGTAATTAATGCCTTCCACAGTGGATTCAATAATGGCAGTTGCAAGGAAAATATAGTCCTGAAGATCAAAGCCCCAAGGCTCTTAGTTAAAATGTGGCTCCTAGGGCTCCTTTACTCTCCGGGGCAGGAAAAGGGAATTTGGGAGACAGCCAGGCTGTGAAAGGTGGAACATTGTCAGCAGCCACAATGGCTGGAAAACCAGGAATATCAACCCTGCATGCCGCATGTGCCACAGCTTGGTTTGCTTTCGTGTTTTGGTTGGGTGGTCTTTTCTTGTTTGTGATAGTTGGAATGACCAATATACATCTATGGAGTACTTTGGTGCTGGTGACCTGGCTTTTGCCCAGGTAACCTCATTTCAGAAGAGAATCCCAAACCTACCCTGGACATAGGTTTTTGAGTTGCAAACCCTTCCCCGTAAGTTCCACGGGAACAGAGGAGAACTGGACAGACAGCCCTACTACCTCCAAACAGAGAGGATGGGAAGGAAAACCAGGAGAGGAGATTTATAAAGGCTTTCCTCACAGGGAACCAAGAAGCCTGGACATTCTAAAGAACATCCAAGGAGCCTGCCCCAAGTCTGATGACAAAAAACATGTCTGGAAATCACCCATGCATTCTAGGATTCTCATATTCACATTTTAGGCAGAAAACTGTGAGTTAGACTGAAAGTAATTTATTAGTTCTGAAGTTACCACTGTGTGAAGACTGGGCAAGAGGCTTGGCTGTGAATTGATGTAGGTCTGCTTAAGCCCATGGAGCTAATCTCTATGTTTTTGTACTACACTGACAGAGCTTCTCAATGATTTTTTTTTCACCATATTTAAAGTAAACAATGGGCTGAAATAAGCAACTCTTATCTTCAGATGTTTATCTGGAATTACTGCCCTACAGCATGCAGGAAACTGTCTTAGGCAAGTAAGTCCTTTCATTTCTATCTGTGTATTAAATTCAGAAGAATCAAGTGTTTATTCATAAACCACAGACAAGATCTGGACCAAAAAAAACCCCCAACATTACTTCAACTGCAATGAACAATGTGCTGGACATTTACAGATACTTATTAGCAAGACAACAGAGAATGCTAGCTCTGCTAATATTGCTTTTCGGCATAGCTTTAGAATAATGATTTTTTTAAAAGATAAGTTTGATCTGTAATTCAAATCACACTGTATCTTTGATTTGCTACCCCCTCCTCCCCTCACAGTCTCTTTCCTCCTCCCTCCCCCCAAAAAGCTTTATATAGAGTGGCTGGAAAGCAAAGTAGGGATCTATGCAGACACTATCCATCACATTTCTGTCTTAATTGAATGACACCAGAATGAGATCGATAAAATGTAACAAGAGACAGCTTTGCATTTCCACACTCACTTATTCTCCCTCTCTATTACTGCCAGCCATCACCGTGACCAGAAAGCCTAAGTATTGAGTCTGAACATTGCTGCCAAGCAAGCTGTTAGTATATGAATAAACTTGTCAGGAAAACAATAAAACTTACAATACTGGGAAAGGCCAAAATGTCAAAAGGCCGCTGCAAGCAGCATTAAATATGCTCCTTTTAAAGCTGAACTATAGAAACATATGAAGAGTTTCTAAATAACATGGGCAGTGGCAATTCTTCAGATATTATTCCCCTCGTTCCCTCAAGACATGTCTGTGTGCGTGTGTGTGACCGTCTGACATGCAGTTGTCGTGACCTCTTGGCGCAAATCTGCAATTTCAACAATAAACCCACACCAGCTGTGATTTCCCTATGTTCGAGGATTCTGAGATCTCCAATGCATTATTGATAACCTCATCGCTGTGCTAAAAGCAGAGGCTGACGACTCATAATCCTAGACTTTTCCTGAAAAGCTCCAGCTTCACATACCAATCGATCACGAGAAACAAAATGAAAAAAGTCCATTTCAAAACCAGGCTACACTTTGAGTATTGCATCCATTTCAGTATGCATGCTAAGTAAAAATTTAAGCTTTTTTCAAACTCCTCTTTTTTTCCTGACCTTCAATTATGATGATCTTTTACTCCTGACCTTGTAAGGGTAATGCTAGATTATCAGGAGCATAATTCAGATGTCAGCTTTGGAGTCACATTTGTATTTAAAGTCTACATTGCTTTTGTAGCTAAACTCCCCAAGCAAAACTAGGTATTCTGCTAACTAGCAAATGAAGCATCTAACAGTATTAAAAAAAAAACCCACAACAAAAAAAGGAACAAGCTGCATCAAGTGAATACAGCAAACAAGATGACTTATAAAGACAGGAAGAGGAAAGAGTTAACAATAGTAAAACTGCACAGGATACAGCTTTAGTTATGCATAATTAGAAATCTCCTGGAATCTGAAAACAGAAATATCACCAATTTTCTCATCTCAGTTTAGTACGTAAAGAAATGCTCAGACATTGCATCACAGGAAATGTTCTCTTCATGTTTCAAGACAGACTGTCATATTTCAACTTGAAACACAATTAGATATTAAAACAATTGCTGTACAAGTACAAGCACTTCTGCCAGGCATTATTAAAATCCAGCTGATGAGACACTTGGCCTCTTAGCTTCAATACATAATTCTTCATGCCTGGTTGACTATGTTGCATTGTTTCTTCATTATTATGTCCATGCTCAGTATTTTTTTTTTTCCCCCTATCTTTTCTTCATGTACCAACAATCAAACATGACTTGGCTGGAGGTAGGACACTGAGACAGTCATGACTTCTCAAAGAAAGATTCTTCAAGTCATCCCTATTTAACAAATTTAAGCATGTAACAACTTTAGTTTCACTTCTTTTTTTTTTTTTTTTTGAAAGTATATTTACACAGCAGACCCAAAAGGAACTAATTTTAAATAATATACCCAATTTACAGAAAAATTGCATTAATCATCACTAAATAGGTGGTAATATTAAAAGTATACTATAAAAAAGGCTGTATATACTTCTCATCTTTCAGAACAGTATTTAACCTGAATTATCAATAGAAAAATCAAAATAAAAAAGATTTTTTAATTTGATGACTGTCCCCTGAGGTTACACTCACCCATACTGACCAGGACTTGTTAAGATTTATATACTTTCCTTAAAAATTACTGCTGAAAAGCCCAAAATAACTAAAGTATCACTGAAAACTTCCAATCACAGAAATCGGTGATGAAATACCTTACACATAGATATTAGGATATGGCCAATATTAAATACTAGACATCAAAATCATAGAATTTGCCAGAAAAGCTGGTAACATTCACTGAAGGGAAGTAACCTGGAAAGTCCTAATGCCACAGTTTCATGGAAGCACCAATACCATGATTTCAGGGTGCCTACACAGTCAGTGAGAAAAAAAAAATGGCTCCTCTAAAATGGAAAGCCAAAAGAAGGATGCCCAGCCTCCCTCCAAAAAAGCCCAGATTAGGAACTCAATTTGGGCAACTGAAGCGGGATGATGTGGTTGCTCTGGAGCACTTGCATTGCTGTGAAGAGCAAACAGACCTGACAGCGCATATTTTACCCTGGTGCCCACTCTATGAAGGCAGGGAAAACATAAAATTTTCCATGTACTAAAGGGGCACTGCAAACTGGAGGCTGAGGGCAATAGGCTTCTCTTCCTCCTCTTCCCTTGCTTGTATCAGTGGACAAGAACCATAGACAAAAACTGAAGAAACACACCAAGTACAAACTAGACACTATTTATGACAAATGCAATATGAATTACTCAAGATAGCTCCCAAGGACGCCAAAAGAAATGGAAGGCAATTCTAAGGAAATTTTAATTTACTTCATTTTTAAGTTACGTTTGGAAGATTTGGTATTTCCAAGAACATTTGCAAATTTCAAAGGCTTTATGAAGGTTTTTTTATGAAGGTTCAAAGGTTTTTTTATGAAGACAGAGCCTTCTCCTCAGTCAGTTCCATCCATGGTAAATTCCTCAGTGGTTTACAATAAAATGTTTCATCAACAGAGTCTGTATTTCATCACAACACATAAACAAACATAAATTTAATCCCTCATCAATGTCAATTTACAGAAGTGTCGTTTTGCTTTCTAGTAACCTACATAAATGCTTTCAGCTGTCATTCAAAGGTCATCTTTGTCATGAAGACTATGCCCCTCCTCAAAGAGCCATCCTTCCTTTTCGTTGGTTTTCAGTGTGGCTAGTTCAGCAAAGCAGCATAAATGGCTGCTCAAATGGCAGCCTAAGACCACATTACTTCAGGCACTGACAAGTGAATGCTGTGGGCAGATTCTCTGGCAAGATTAAATTCACATTTTTATATCACAGACTGCCACTGTTCTGCCTAATTCTAGTGATTCTAGTTATTCTCCTTTTCCTTTTGTTTACTTGTGAGGAGAAGTTGCACTGTTTACCTGAGGTTAACTTATTATCTATGACAAAACTCAAAATACCTCAGTTTAGGACATAAAGTCTCTGTGTAGGCACTGCAAGGGAGTACCTATTTCCCACCAGAGGTCAAACTCAGAGCACACAAACATAGAAGTTTGAAGTCCAGCAATACCATCTTCTTCACATTCAAGCAAAACTAAATGTAAATTTTTTCCTCTCCTTTTTCTCAAAAATTCTTTTTGGGGGGGAACACATTTTAAAAAATCATGTCAAAAAGAGGTAACAACTTGTTTATAAAATTCAGTGATTCTAAAGATTTATTTAAATAATACCATCATGACTGAAATATTAAAAAATATTAATAAATGTTCATTAATATATAAATAGAAAAAATTTTAAGCATAATTCATGACAAAAGATGAAAAAAACACTTCAAGGATTAATAAATCACAACTTTGAAAACTTTATGAGTATACCTGAGATTAAAGATAAATAGAAGTTTGTCAACAATCAGAGACAATATTTTATCCTCAGTGCAGTCCTCTGCCAGTGAAAGATACCATTCTCTCAGTTTAGCAATACAAGATTAGACAGCAGAGAAATATGTATAATTTGTGAAACTATAAAAGCTTAGAGACTATTTCCTCCTATATTTTAAAAACTTTGTCTTTTAATAGTTTTTCTAATTTATTCTTACAAGGCTACTAGAACTCTCTTTTAATAGTCTCTTTGATATTTAGCTCCACAATTCTACTCTAGTATAAGATGCTAAAAATTTCACATTTTGTGACATATATTCATTACTTTTTTTTTTAAATTCTTAGAAAACAAACAAATAATACATGCATATGATCTGGTTTTTCCATAGTTCTTGTATAAAAAAACTAGAAGTGGCTTTTATTTACTGCATCTGTTCTAGACTTTAAAATATTTATGCATCATTAAAATAACTTCGTTTGGAAAAACATGGATAAATACTGTTCCGTACCAAATACCAGTTACATTAACAGGTGGAAAATATGATGAAAAATTCTGTGGTGTTATTCTAGTCCACTGAAAAAGAACCTTTTTTGTTGAACACACTCTAAAATAGCAGGAGAGAGGTAAGGGGGTTTCAACTGGTAAAGCAAAGCAAAGGCTGGATTTTATGAAGTAACTGCTGGGTAAGTTACTAAGAAGTACTTTGATATGAAAAACTATTGTTTTACCACATGAATTAATTAACACATTATGTTACTAATGTTTCTTTCATAGCAAAATGACTTCAAGCTCTTGAACAAATAACATTTATATCCTTTCAGGAAAAATCATGCCAGAAATTTGTTTGTTATCACATTTCTATAAATCATGCCAGAAATCTGTTTATTATCACATTTCTAGAGGGCAATTATTGCATACACTGAAGAAAAAAGTTTAGCCAGACACATTACCACTAAGAATATTTATGGAGAAGGAGAAATACAGAAGAGGCTTGAACTTAATAATGTAGGGCCATTAATTAGCATCAAATGAAAGAAAAGCAATAAAGCAATTTTGTCACCAATTACTGACAATTTGCCTAAGTACGACCATTAATTTTGGATAATATAAACCCATAAAATTAAGAGACCAAATCTATTTGAATCAATATCTCTTGCTAATCTCTTCCCCCTAATTTAAATACTTTCAGGAGTATCACAATGTTTGAAACTTTTAAACACCGTAAGAAAAATGGAAAAACATATGGTTATGATTTCCTATCTAAAAGTTGCTAGCGTTTGCTTTGGAGCTATTTTCCTTTTCTTTTGTGGCTGAAAATAAGGAAAACTAGGGCAATTAATATTGTGGCTCTTTGGAATTAACACAGTCAAAACATTTGAGTTCTTACAGTTTTCCTACTGTTTTAGGGAGTTTTCACAAAAGGAAGCCTGTTTAGTCGAGACAGAAGTATCAATGTTTAATAGTTTGATTAAGGAATCTCCTGTATTTGCTGGCAATATTAACAATGTACTGACACAATATTAACATCAAGCGGTGACGGGGAGTATGAATTATATTCTTGCCCTGGGATATGTTCCTAGCCTTTCCCACCTCCAGCCTCAAAAAGAAATGACAAAACCCCCAGCAAAGCCCCGTCATCCACCCCCCGGCTCTGCTGCCCAGCCGAATTCCCGGCAGGCAGCATCGCGCCCTGCCTGCCATTGGCGGAAAGCGATGGCCCTGCAGATGTGGCCACAGCAGCCTGGCCTCACGTCCCCCCTCTGCCTCGGTAGCACAAGGTCAGCCAGCTGCGCACAGCATCTCATCGGCACAGCCACCCAGGGCAGCCTCCCGAGCGCTGCCGCGCACAGGCGCCCGGCGCCACCGACCCTCTGCTTTGCTCTGAACGCCGAACACAGGTGATGCGCCCTCAAGACGAAGTTCTGCAAAACTCTCCTAAGGCTGGGGATGACTTTTGTTAACGAATGTACTTTCTGGACTCCCTCTTCCCTCAGCACTTGCCTGCGCCCGCTCTCCAGGAAAGCAAAGCAACCTTTTGATAAATGTCGATAGGTGTTCAGGGAAGAAAATACGCGCGGAACGCCTCTGCGTCTCCCAAAAAGACCCACCGAGGAAACTTACAGTTTAATCAGCATCCATATCAATTCATAAACCTCGGGTGCTAGAGTACAAATAAACACTCTAAAGGGTTTTAGCTGCAAGGAGATAAGATCTCTCCCTGGGGAGACGGCTAGAAACTGCTCCATTGCCTTTGTGCAGACTACTGGAATGTGCTTGCTTTTCATTTCGGTCTTTGTGTCTGGCACTCAGGCCTCACAGGCAGTGTCTTAAGCCATGCAGGGTCAGGGCAAACAGAGAACTGCATTCATGGACAGATCAAGTTTATGTGAGAATCTGCTCCTCCTGTGCCCTCAATTTCCATTTGAATTGTTAATAAAATCTCAGCCTGAAAGCACATGATCCCATCAGTGGGGAAGTCATGCAGAGAATCCTCCAGCTCAGAAAAACAAAATTTCTTTATCTTTTTCATCCTCCTCCTACATTCGTGGGAATTATGCCACGTAACCCCCCTCCTAAAGTAACCCCCCTCCCCCAGCACAACACCTGATTGCCAGCCCACAGCTTGCACTAAAAAGCAGTGGGGGAAAGAAGGGAGAGAGAGAAGGGAAAAGGATGCACAAGCAATGCTCAGCAAAATCACAGCCACAATAATTGCACCTTCTTAGCAATTTAAAGACTCCCAGACACCTTCAGGCAAAAGGAAACACAAATATTTCAATTTTTAAGTTAATTTCCAACAGCTGATAACACCAGCTGCAAGACTTTCCCACAGCTTTATGACACTGCATGAACTACAGGGCCACAGAGATAATAAAAGGTCACACATAAAGGAAAGAACAGAGCCATACCCCAATTAACTTGGTCTCCCCATGCAAAAATTGTACAGGAACAAGAGCTGATATTTGCTGCAGGCACCAGGCATGCATCTCCTAACCTTGCCACGGTCTAACCGGGCCTCTTGCTTCTTCTGCCTTTGCTCCTTGCAAACTGGTTTAATATTGAACGTTTTCAGAGGGATGGGCTGATGAACGAAAACATGAATTTCCTGCTTGCCCTTTAAGGTGGGTTAAAGGGGGTGCTAGTAATCAATTACAGAACAAAAAGCAAAAGAGACACTAAAGATTTTACAAACTAGATGTCATAAAGTTTACACGCTGTTTTCTAACCTAAACACTCCCTTTACTCCTTCCTCAAAACTGGTTGGTTTTTTTTTCCTTTGGGAGGTACAAAATATAATAGAGTATTAAAGTAAAATCTGTGTGAAATGCAACGACACGGAGATTGTTGCAGTTTTAACTTGCTCTTCAGAGCAGCACATCAGCCCCAGAAAAACAATAACTGCACTCAATGTACAATGGAATTTAAAATCTTGTGGTTCTGAGTTTTGCATGCTCCCAACCCTGGCCTCCACTCCCTCTTTCTCCTCACACTCATTTGAGAAGATATTTCTGTTTGCAGTAATCACTGGAATGAGGAAAGTTTTAAGGCTGAAGCAGAGTCTGCGAGACCAATCCTGCTCATCATTTCACTCACCAAGGCTTCCTTTTTTTGCCTGGCAACCACAAACAACTTGATCTTTGCAGTAAGTACAAACTCCTGGAAAAGCAATTAGACCTTTGCCTGCCTCTGAACAGTGCTAGTCTGAATCTTTACTTCATATTATTAATCAAAGAATATCATTATTGTGACAGTATCTCATACTCAAAAGCTGATTTAAAAATAATACAGGTATTTCAAGGTTCTAGAGGCCTGGGGGTCTCCCGGTTCAGACTGAGTGGGCTCACAAAACCAGAATCCATCATCTGTAATATTCCTATCAATAAAGGATGTGTCACAGCAGGTGTTGAGGATGGACATTGCTATCACATGATGAAACTGTTTTTGTTCTAGTCTAGATTTTACGCATTTTTAGCTAAGGCTGGTGGAATTGCTCCTTAGGAAATACAGCCAATGGACAGAGCCCTTAAATCTGTTCACCAGGTGTCTGCAAATAGGTCACGGGTGTTATTAATTACTTCATTAGGCACAAGTCCTTGAGCAGTGTATGCAAACATATTTGACCCCGTGACACAATTTTTAACTGACCGATAGGAACAATCACTATTCGTTATTCGCGATGCGTGACTGGTCACTTAAAGCACAAAACTGTGCTCTTTTCCTGGCTGGGGAGAAAAGAAGGCCTTTTCTGTTTGTTAGCTCCCCACAAATGCCTGCAACTGCCTCAGGAATCAGTTAAAATGCTTTGTTCAAATGGGGCTTTCTAGCAATTACTTGTTGCAGGTTGTTTTTCTCCCCGCACAGTCTCATGGCTGGTGAGCGTGGCTATGACTTCACGCTGTGAATCCCTGGAGAGCAGCAGAGGGAACAGGGTGAGCTTCCTTACACCAATATGTGCACACTCACAGAACACACCAAATGCTGTGTGGAATTTACAATTTCAACACATCATCTACCCATGTGACAGGATGTTTACAGGTCTTCTTGCCCAAATGACCTCTTCCTTTTTTACCTGAGTATAAACTGAGAGAACTTCCCTTCTGGATTTTTTTTTTTTTTTTGGTACAGTCACCCTCTCATTCAAATACTTCCTTGAAACTCCTTTCTCTTGGATAGTTTATTGATGCTCACTCATATTTTATGGATACAATGAAAGCTGCCATATCACACCACTAAATACAACAACTGAGAGCAACTGCAGAGCAGAAGAACGTCCTTTCATTAAATACGGGCCAAAACTGCAATTCAGTGTGCATGTGGGTACAGGGAGGAGGAGAACATCCTGGCAGGAAGTTACACAAAAGTTATGCATCATTTATATACAATTCAGAGCTAAAATCTGTTGAAATAACAAATTTGACAGTTCTAATAGGCTTTTGCCATAAAATAAAGCTAAGAGGAAAGATGAAGAAAAGAAATGGCAGAAAATTAACCTCATCCTATAAAAAGAAGGCAGGTGGACTACAACATAGGCTCCACACAAAACAATCTGTTCAAATTCTCACTTATTTTCTCCAAGGAGATTAAAGTATCAATCTTGCATGGGGAATCATGAAAAATGTTAAATTTTTCACAGTAGAATTCACCGAATTAACTCACATCTTGCAAGTTCTAGCTAAATGCCTTAAATAAACAGCCAGCTTTCTCCAATGTCTTCCTATTTCCTACATCACCTTACATTTACATTTTCTAGGTACAGTAGGTATTCCCTACATGACTGTCTGTGAACTTTAAAAGTTCCAAATACTGAGATGGGCTAGTGCCTTTTTTATTTTAATGTAAGAGAGCACTTTAAATGTCTATATTAATAATGTACTAGAATTAATTTATTAGAGTTAATAGATTTATTTTTACAGGAGTTTGATATCAGTATCAAAGCAATTAACTTTGGTACTTCATGAATCATTAAAGTGTATTCCATAAATTAGTGAGATTTACAATGGGTAAACCCCAATAAAACATCAACAAAATATGGCTTATCCACTCATTTTAAATAATGTACTTGTAATATTCTAATAAAATTCTCTAAAATTAACATTGACTGTTATTTTGTCAGCTAATAAGCTGATAAACAAAACACATCCCTTCTAAAGGAGCAGAACGTAACCAAAGCACACAGTCAACAGACTTTGTCTTTCAACAAAATCTAAAGCACTAAACAAATATACACAGAAACAACAATGCTACCTAACTCCTCTCTTCTTAAAACACACTTTTTTCCTCTCTTGAGTGTATACAGAAGCAAATTAGACTTTACATGAAGTGGGTGTGAATTTTCATGAGTTTTAGAAAGCTGATAATTCGGCAGCAACAAAGCCAGAGCCACCTATGTGGCTCAGGTCATGCTGATCTTTGCCACTGTGGCCCATCGTGGACTTGTCCTTCCATGGTTTTGACACCTGTGCCAGACCCTACACTGCACAGGGGATGTGAACAATGTGACCAAGGATGTGGATTCAAAATACTAACTGACATAAGTTTGAACACATCTCTTGAAATGAGATTACAGACTTAGTTAAATGCTATTTACACCTTCTCTCTGGTGATGGTGTGTCTTTGAATAACAAAACCACAGCTAGGCAAGCTTGTTTCTTTTTTAAACTGTATAAAATATTTCTTTTTGGAGAAATAACATCTACATTTCCTTGAGTTCTGTCAGTTAAAACGCAATCTAACTTTTGTTTTTAAAATGGTGTCCAAGAAAACATGAACATTTAAAAATACTTATCAAAATTTACATTGATGACATTCGAAGTAGATGCTAGTGGTGTTTATTTTCCTATAAATATTTTACTTTACTTTCTGTATAAAGATGGTGGGAAATGATGTGCCTATTAGTTCCCTACAAACAAGGGAACATGCACACAAATGTTCACCAGCAAATACAACAGACTTCTTTTTCTAGAAGGTTTAAATATGTTTAAAAGTCAGGATATTATTTTATTAATTCTAGAAAATACTTAAGAGGACTGTTTGTGGTAAAAAGCTCGGAAAAACCAATACTAATGCATCTGTGGGGCAACCAGTCACCATCCTAGCTTGCACATTTTCTTCTGTGAGCTCAAACACTGTGAGCCAGTCTGAAGCTGCAGAAGTATAAACTGAGAAAACCCAATAAAACAAAGTGAGAAAGCAAAATACCAGTGTTACTCCTCCCTGTTCTCCATGTCAGCTGCAGGACAGCCCAGGCTGGGAGAGCAAACAAGTTCATGAGCACCACTGCATCAAAAGGATAGATGCAGAATTAATACAGGATATGCATAAATTGAGCCTCTCTACTCCACCATATGACCAAAATTCAGTATCTTTATTTCAGTGGCAATGCCCAGTATTTCTAATGTAACTGGAAGCTTCATTTGATGTGACTTAAGTCTGGTTTAAACAAGTGAGCTTTCAGGGACAAATGCAACAAACAGTTTCATTGTTTTTTCATTCTCTCTGTTGTCACTGCCCCTCCTCTGTAGGGGTTGGTGAGGCCCTGCATCTGTAATGCATCAGTTGTGTTTGCACTGCAAACAACCTCCTGGGCCTCTGCTGGCATTTCCCTGATTTGCCTTAATCTGTCCAGCGTGGATGGCAGAGGCAACCAAGACAGAGGGGCACCTATGGCTTGTGGCCCCTGTGCTGACAGAGTCCTAGGTACTCCAGGCACACCTTGATTGTGTTTTCACAATTCTCCAGCTCAGCTAGGTGTAGCAGGCCATGAACTTGCTACATATGGTGTTAGATTTACTCCTTTTTCATAAACTGTTCCCTTTTAGAACCATTAATAAAGCCCAATACACTGTCACTTTCAAGTCACACACTCCTCTATGTTTCCAATAACATGGCAGTATATTTTCTTGCAGGTTTGGAGAAAAAATGTGCCAAAAAAAAAACCCAAAAAAACCTAAATCAGAAATCCAGGTTTACTTCAGACATCTAGTAACTACTTCTTTAAATTTATTACATACCTATTTATCCATGAAGATCTGGAGCTTGTTGAAGACCAAAGAGCTTGGATGGTTTAACTTTGAAAGATACACATCTAGCACATTGTAACTTCCTACTGTCAGAGGTCCTGTGTGATTTTTAAGTTCTGCTATGCTGACCAAGCAAAATTAAAAAATCTGCCACAGTGTAAGAAAATATCCTCAATAGTTGAGTATTCCCCCATGTTTAAAGCTCTTCTCAAGTGCAAGGCAGTTCTGCATTTTCTGCAATTTATTACATGAAGTAATTTCAAATAGGTATTAAATTACCTCAAAATTATGAGCTCAAATCAATATACACTTACAGTGAACAGTGGCAGGCCTGCAGTATGAGAAAGATGAGCAGCAAAGCTGACTGCAAAGTATGAAAGAGAAGCATGGGGTAATTGAGTGATTATCATCTGAGACAGCTGATATAGCAAGAGGTGAGAAGATTACTGAGAAATTGGGTCTTGTAACACCTGATGGTCTTCAGAAATTGAGGTGATTATGTGGGTGCTCGACTCAGAAGGGGTGATTTGCTGCAGTAAAATATTAGAGAATTCTGTTTTTCCCATCTAGAGGAATACTAAAATCTAACATAGGAAACACCAACCCCTGGAAATGCTCTCTAGGCTTATTCCCTCTGGATGCTGCTCCACTGCCAGCCTGTCTCCATACCTGTCCCGTGTCAGGAGCACCACAGCAGACACTTCCAGTTTAAGGGATTGGCTCCCACTCCCTTGGTGCAGGTCCGCTGGAGGTGACAAAATCCTACAAGGCCAAGCTACAGGGATGCTTATCTGTATGACTAAACACATGATCCCAGGAAGCTTTATGGCTTCATTAAGGTTACTGACAGGGATCAGCTTTGCTATTCATCTTTGGGGACATTTTCAGGAATCTCTTCTCATGAAGTATCTTAAGGAATTTCTGTGGTAGCAGAAATTCTAGATACCTGTAATTAAGGCAATAGTGAGTGAAGTTAACACATCTAATTAAAATTGTACTCAAAAGGTACAGTAGGAAACTAGATTAGGTGATAAATCGCCTCTTACTGCAAATTTAAAAAAAGAAGTGAAAGAAAGGCAAAAAAGATTCAATAAAGTGGTCCAGCTAGCTAAAAGCTTGAGCAAACAGGAGTGATAGCCTGAGAAATGGTTGCATCCAAAATGCATAAGTCAAAAGGGGCATAAATCTAGGAAGTTAAAGTAAATAAATGGGACTAAAAGTACATAAGACTTTAAATCAGAAAATCATGTGTTTAATTCTGAAGGGAACAGTGTGTGCCAGAGTATTGAGTTATACATTGCTTTATTGAAGAGTAGGTCAAGATCTTATCAGCTCTATTATGAGGAATGTCAATAAAAGGCCGTGCAATGATAAAATGTTTAATTAAAAATGAACATTGTGCAACAGATGAACTCTTTGTACTATACAGAAAAAGGAGTCAAATGTATTATGTTCTCCAAGTCACAAATTGCACTGAATCATTTTCCCTCCCTCAAACATTCTTATCACTATGAAATCTTGTAGAAAAAAATGGATTTAGTTATACTACTATCCTGGGGTGACTGTATGATACTGTAGTCCCTATCGTCTGCCCTATGCCAGACATGAATCCTGTGCTTTCCTGTGTCTTTAAGCTGTTTCTCAGGAGAGGGAGGAAAAGCCAGGTGAATTTTTCAGAGTGGTTTGTGCTCAAGGACACACACACTCCCCTGGTTCCTGCTGCTACAGAGCCAAGGAAAGCACCTTCCTGCTTTTTCCCAGCTCTAGGATCCTTTTCTCGGGAGAGAGACGGAGAGTTAAAACTTTTTGCTTTTTTAGCCAGCCTGCTAGCTGAGGCAAGAACTTTTTTTGGGACTGTTCTGCTCCAGTCCAGAACATCGCCAAGAGGCCCCGCACCGCAGCCCGGAGGGGCCCACGCCGCACCCCAGCTCCAGAGAGAGCAGAGCCACACCTACAGAAAGGACTCTGAATCTACCCAGGTTTCTTCTCCACAGCGAGAGATTTTATTCTTTAACATTGTTCATTCTCTTTTCCATGCCTGCAGGCACCCTGCTTGTTAAATAAATAGGGTTTTTTCACTTTCCTCTGAGAAGTTTCTTCCCGAACCTGGTGGGGGAGGGGCTGCTGAAATCTGCCTTCTAACAGAAGGACGGTCATTTTGGACATTTTCCTCCAAATTTGTCTCAAAGCAAGACAACTATGTTCTTTACAAATTAGTGTAAGACTATAGCTACAGGATACTTCAAATACTTGATCGTCTGGGATGACTGTGAGAAGAATACTGAGGTCTTGTTTTCTTGGTACTCTTTCAAGTGAATAAGTGGTTTGCTTTGGCAAGTTAATTAACAAAGCAAAGTGTTAATACTGATTCAGTGAGTTGATCCAAAAGTAACAGGAACTAGCAAGATTGAATATTTTGTTTCATGACTTATATAATATACATGTACTCCAAAGACTGCCCTAAACATCTCTCACAGTTCAGTAGAGAAGGTGACAAACAATGACACCAGGAAGAGCACAGGGAGCTAAACGCAGCAACGCCCACGGTAGACAGACATCATGTTTCTTCCCCAGTGGAAATACCTGACCCCCATCCCCTCTGCAATGCTAATTGTCTTTAGACTCAAGGCGGTGCCAGACCCAGGATACTTATCTATGAGAGTAAAGACAAAGAGAATTCAAGATGGAAAATATGGTTTTTTACACAGTTTTAAAGGAATGATGCAAAATGCAGGGAGCATAAATTGGTAAATTAGCACCACAGGACTAGGCAATAAACGGCTTAATACCTTCATGGTTTTCCTTCCTGGCATAACTTTGTGTAACAAAGACACAAAAAGTGTATGCTGCTTGAGCATACAGACCCATATGGACACATACACTTCATAAACTGTGTACTTCTTAAAACCCAGCCCAAACTGGGAGAGATTGCTAATGAAAAACATTGTAAAATTCCTAAAACTAGGTACACCAATAGAATGAAACTTCCATTAAGAGCTGATGAACCTGAGATACTGAAACAGACAAATCAGAAATTAGATGAGAGCACACTCAGCATTTCATATCTCTCCCTTTTTCAGAAGCAATTAATACTTGCATTAAGAAAATATCTCAGAGTCAGAAACAGCTTTGGTGTAGCATTCATGTTTTTGACAATCAAAATTCAGCTTCATATGTCAATTCACAAAAATTTTAATATATTCTTATGCCTGCTCTATACAATAAGTGGAATACATTAGAGCAAAGAGCTCCACTGACCAGCCGATAGAAAATAAATATTATGTAGAAAATAAGAATTCTGGTGCCTTTTAGTCAAAGGATGTGTAAGTTATGAATGACCTGTGGGCAGTACATGCTCCAGCTGTGGGAGCATGAGTCTATTACTAAAGCAAGAATAATACTCAGGTACGTGTTTTCACCCATGGACAAAGATAAGCTTATCAAATCCAAACTGTTAGTAAGGGGAAAATCCACAATATGCTCAGGAAAGAATTTACATTCATAGAAATTGATTATATTAAAGAGCTATTAAGTCATCTAGTCTTTTCTCTCAGAGTTAAGCCTCGTTTCCTGCAGTTCTTGCATAAGAGTATCTTACCTGTAGGATTGCCACCCTATCCTTTGGCAAATTGCTCTGAAGTCCTTTCTCTTTCCATCAGATACTATTTCCTGAGATTCAGTCTATGATTACCCATTACAATATTGTCATATTTAAGGATAGAAGAATATAGGTATAGAAGCATGTTTTCCTTTGAGCATAGGATACCCCAAATCAAGTACAAATAAACTTCAATAAGAGAGAATTATTACCTAAGGAGCAGATTTGGTAGCAATATTAAAAACTAAGTCCTCAGAGGAGGTCTAGTTAGGGGCATGAATAGAACAAATCTTTCACCAAGAGCCAGTAGATATTCTCAGGGTCATGGCCTAGTTGAAATTAAGAGAAAAACTCCTACTGATTTCAATGGGGCCAGGATATGGTCCCCATATTTCATCCATAGTATATCATCACAAATGTAAACTAAAAATGAAGCATCATGAGGTGAGGTGCCTGTAATTCCTAATGTTTTCATCCACTGTAATAGCCAAGACCTCTCCCTGAACTCCAATGGAGGCAAATTAGTTCCACATGTCAGATACCGACCATAATATTTTCCCTTACACTTGGTACACAATGAGAGGGTACAGTACATCATACAGCAATACACTTCTTTTTGGGAAATAATGCATGACAGAACAACTCAGAAGAGATGTCACTCACTTGAAAGTAGTGAGTTGCTAGCTTATGAAGAGTATAAGTAGTAAAACAACCAATGGAAAATAAGATAAATTAAGCCCCCCTTACTGTCCAACACCTTCCTAGTTGGTGTCTTACTTGCTTCGTTTCAACCCTTCTTTCCTTGCAGGTCTCCAGGCACCCCTCACTTCCAGCATCACCTCTGAATCTGGGATTACAATCTATCACAATCCAAAGTGAACAAGTTTTTACAGTTTCCTGAAAGAGAAATCTAACATATAGGATAGGACTGCTAAGCATAGGCAACTCATGCATTTTGCATACCCTACATTATCCTGCCAAAGGCTCAGCTGCCATTCCAGATGGCTGTGGGTCTATTGAATGTTTTGTGTCATATTTACCAGTCCCATGTTTAAGTAACAAACTCTCACCTCAATATGTCTTTTAACACCACTGAGAAAATAGTAAAGGAGAACCAAGGCCATTAGGCAGTACCTATTCATTGCACTGCACTTTGACCAGAGATTATGTCTAATAATAATAATAATATCATTAATAATATGCAAACCTTCCTCTAATCACTCTCCTGAAACCATTCTGTTAGGAAATAATCTTGGCTGTGGAAGGCTAACTAAGGTTTGCTCTTTCTGATGACACATGCACAGGGACTACAGAGTATATCTGTAGTCACACGTAACAGTCACAACAGCCCAAGAATGCTTTGGAATAAAACTGTGACACGAATGAAAGCTCATGGAACATTGTAGCCCACTACAACACCTAGACTCATTAATAACTCTGTTGGGTAAATACCAACACAGAGGAAACCACCAAAACCAATGACAAGTCAAGGTGAAGTCGGAATACCTGTCTGACTTCACTTATATTAAACAGAAAAGTAGCTATGAAGAACTTCATCAGGCCTTGTGGAAACAAATGAAACCTACCTTATTCCAAGAAGCCACTCTCCTTTGCCAGTATTACTCAGTGCTGCATGTTGCATCACTCAGAGTGGAGCATCACAGCTGACAGAAGTTGAAATCTATGCAAAATGTTAGTTTCCAGTCCTGTAAAATAAAAACAAATCACAGTCCTTTCAGAAACAAAGATCCTGTAAAAACACTGCAGTGTATAATTCCAAGATTATCTTAATTCCAATCACCCTTGCTAAGTTCGATGTTCCACAAGGAAGAAAAAAGAATTAGAAAAACAACAAAAACAAATGGAGAAACAAACAAAAAACCTTCTCCCCTCCTCAAGCTGGCAAAATTAACTTGACTTCTAGAGTTCAAGCCATGTTTTTATGGCTTTTATTTATAAATAGAATAAAGTGCCTTTTTTGAAAAACTGATTCTCACCATTTAGAAGTAGAGTTTATAATACTTTAGAAGTAAAGAGTAAAGAGAAGATTTACACATTTTAATGTAATTGCCAACTATCCAGGATACAATAGAATGTTGACTACCATTATGACAGTTTCAAAGTATCCCACAAAACCATTTATGATGGAAAACTAATCACCACTTTGTCAACTAGACCATGGCACTGAGTGCCATGTCCAGTTGCACCTTGAACACTTCAAGGGATGGTGACTCTACCACCTAATTGTAGAAGTGTGAAGATAAGCACTGTAGAGTTAGACAAAAGTGAAGTAAAGAGATCTATGCCAGTCAAATTGATGGTCATATAACTGGAATTTCATTAATTTTTCTGATAATGCGTTAACTGAAGTGGAAACTGACTTCTGCTCCGAAATCCACACAGACTTGTATACAATCAATATGAACACACAGAGAAAGGGAAATTGGAGGGGGAGGAGCTGATTATTTTAGTGCAAGCTGAGACCACAAGAAATACAATCCCAATTTTTAAAAAATACACAAAATGTATAAACATTATCTTCAAGCATTCTCTTTTCAAAAGGTTTTTGAGCCAAATTTAAGATAGTTTGTAAACTTATAACTTCAATGGAATGACAATTAAGTTTACAAGAGACTAATTTAATGCTTTATTGTATTAAGTACAAATGACTTCATATCTCTTATCGTCTTTGTCTGGAATAGCAGAACCCCACTAGCACTCGGTTTCAATTAAAAGTATGCAGACCACAGTTAAATTATATCATTTTAAGACAAGAAGAAAATAGCTTGCAACAAAGTGTCTTTCTGAGTTTGAAGTTCTTTCCATGACTGAAAACAAATATTTTCCAATGATCTATTTTAAGAAGTTTGTGAACCAGGTGCCAGAATAGAAATAAAATATTTTTCCTTATCATTGATGTATCTGAGATTAAATAATTATTCCTACAAGATAAATTTATTTTTCAGTTGAAAGTAATACATACTTTAGGTATGCACAAATACAAAACAAATGATCCCAATATAATATAAATCCCTTTCATGAATTTCAAATGTTAAATTATCATAGAATCACAGAACGGCCTGGGTTGGAAAGGGACATTGATGATCATCTTATTCCAATTCCCTGTCGTAGGCAAGGACAACTTCCACTAGACCAGGTTGCTCAGAGCCCCATCCAACCTGCCTTGAACATTTCCAGGGGTGAGGCATCCACAGCTTCTCTGGGAAACCTGTGCCAGGGCCTCACCATCCTCACAGCAAAGAATTTCTTCCTAGTCTCTAATCTAAAACTGTTCTCTGTCAACTTGAACACATTCCCCCTTGTCCTGTCACTCCAGGCCCTTGTAAATAGTCTCTTCTCCATCTTTCCTGTAGGTTCCCTTCAGGTACTGGAAAGCCACAATTAGGTCACTCCAAAGCCTTCTCTTTTCCAGGCTGAACAGCCCCTGTTCTCTCAGCCTTTCCTCACAGCAGAGCTGCTCCATCCCTCTGACCACCTTGGTGGTCTCCTCTGGCCTGGCTCCAACAGCTCCCTGTCCTTCCCGTGCTGGGACCCCAGAGCTGGATGCAGCACTGCAGGTGGGGTCTCAGCAGAGGGGGCAGAGGGGCAGAATCCCCTCCCTGCCCTGCTGCCCACGGGGCTTTGGATGCAGCCCAGCACACGGGGGGTTTCTGGGCTCCCAGAGCACACGGCCGGGGCATGTCCAGCCTCTCACCCACCAGCACCCCCAAGTCTTTCTCCCAGGGCTGCTCTGGATCTGTTCATGCCCAGCCTGGACTGGTATCAGGAGTTGCCCCGACGCAGGTGCAGCACCTTGGACTTGGTCTCATGTGCCACTTCTTGAGCTTATCCAGGTCCCTCTGGATGGCCCCATCCTTCAGGACTGTCACCCACACCCCTCAGCTTGGTGTCATCTGCGAAACTGGCTGAGGGAGCACTCAATCCCTTTGTCATTAATGAAGATATTAAATGACACTGGTGACATGTTTGTCATGTCTGGATCTCTACTTACATGGATACAAGACTATGAGAGACCTATCGTCCAAACCATCAGACACAGACACACTGAAGATGAGATCTAAACGTGAAAACAAGCCAGACATGCTTCTAATTAGTTCTCTTTATTAGCATACACAGACATCTCCACACACAAACCCATGCACAAGTATAATTCTTGGGCTTCAACTACTGTTTGCATAACATTTCTAGCCTTTGAAATACATCTTTTAATGCCATCAGGCACTGGTGTTGTTTTTGCTATGTGGCTTAAGGAGTAATCAGAAATTTCAGTCCCTCAACTGGTAGCCATTCAATATAAAACTCGTAGCACAGTAGGACTTCTAGTAGGAATTCTAGTTCATTGCCACTTTGCATAACCTGATGTCCTATTCACGTTCACAGTGATAGTCACTCTTAATAAAAAGCACAGAATAACCTGAAACATGTACTTCTGCCCTAAAATAAACCAGATCTTTTGGGGGAAAAGAAGTTATGAAGAATACTTGATACAAATTCATCCGTGTCAAGGAATTTTGGTCAAATCCACTTTGAATATGTTGAAATGAGGTCCACCACCAGCACTCTTTACTTCATAGATGAGTAAACTTGGCCTTTAATATATAAATTATGAAGATGGATCAAAGTCCATAGAATAAGAAGCTATAAGTTATGTTCAAAATTATAAAGTGTAAGACTTTAATAAGGGGCTGTAAAACACCTCTCTGAAATCAATAGCTTGTGGAGTGTCAGATGAACACTACAATGAGAATCAAACTATTTGTTCCTAATGCAAAGCAAAACCAAATTCTCTGAGAGACCACAGAGCTCATGGGATGGGAAAAAATACCAAAACAAAATTGTATGATACTGAGACATTAATTGCTAAATGCTATTATAGTTCTTCCCTTGTATAGGGAATGAGTACATCCTCTTATTTAAGGTAATAGGAACAAACTGCCATGAAACACCCATGGCCTGCTGCTTTCCACACTAAGATAAAAGTTAAATAAAATCTTCAAGCTCTGCCTAAGAATTCCATGGTTTGAACCATTTGCCAAAGGAAAGATGCAGTAAGGTTCTGCTCCCAACCACAGTCTGACTTCAAACCTCTTGTGACCCCGTGCTATATTAGTTGTTCTCTTGGAGAGGTGAGCCCTCAACACCATGTTCTCTGGGCTGCACATTCTCAGCCAGTTCCAAGACCAGCACCTGAGGGGTAGAGGCTGGGACTTTTCCAAAGTGTGCAGAAAAGAAAGGAAGATCACAGGTCTGTCCAAAAAATTGTGTATAAAATGGAGAAAAATGGATATTCTGAAAAATACAGTCGGTGCAGTGCTGAACAGCCTCCACTGGCTGAACAGGCATTACAGGGCTCTTGCTCCTTCCCAAGAGTCAATGTGAAAGAGCCTACAAAATGGCATCAGCAGAGCCTGTGTTTCTGAGGAACAAAACTTCACTCACAGAGGGTGGGGGATGATTGGTTTCTATCATCTACTTTGCTTTCAACATAAATTTTTCCTTATCTAGATTTACAAAAGGCAGATACTATGCTGGTTGTATGAACAAAGGGGACAAAGAGTATTCTGTTTGATTTTAAGGCACAGGCAGATTTTTGTCCAGCAAAAAGGTAGGAATATGGAAAAAAAATAATGATCTATAAAGTTTTAAAAAGTCTACAATCCAAATGCTGAATTTAGCAGATTCAAATTGTGCAAATAGCTTTTTGTTTGTATTAATAGTTGCTCAGCTTTTATTTTTGTAAACTAAAACTTCAACTCCTACTTTCTGCTCTTTATTTTTAAAATAAATATGAATTTCTTTCACTGACCAAGACATAGATGGCTAAAGTACTAGTCTTGATCTTCAAAGCATCTGGAGTTAATTTGAAAGATGCAGGTAATTTTGATAATTTTTAGAATGAAGCTCACAAACAAAATTCTAAGTTTTTCAAACATTAAAAAAAAATTCCTAGAGTGCCAGTTTGCCCTGAGAAAGGTCACTTCTCTCACATGATTAAGCCAGAAGCAGAAATGCTGAGATTCTTTCCTAAAGGTGTTTGAGATAATGTGACAAATCGAAAAAATAGTAAATAAATTATATATGGCATAATTTCTAGATCATACACTTGATTTTATACCTACCACAGTCAAAGGAAACAAAAAAATATTGACTTTCAGGACTGTGCCTGATGGGACATTTTTTTTTTTCCTTCTCACAAAGGACTTAGAACTAATATACCTAATCAGGGGAGGATTAACTACCTAAATATATTTATTACCTCTTTAGCCCTTGTATTTACTATATTATACTTAAAGGTTTATTGTTATCATTACTATGGTTTAAAATTTAGAACAAGAGCAAAGAAATAAATGTTTTTTTGCTGAACAGAAATTAAGTGGGAGATTCACAAAAGAAAAAGAAAAAACCCTGGAAAACTCATTCTGTAAACCTGGGGTCTGTTTCCATTTTGAAAACATCCTCAGCAATTGCCATTTGTTGCCCTTCAGTTTTATGACAGCAGATTATTGCAGAAAATAAAGTTTGAAATTAATTTGAAATGAATTTTTCACCAGCCACAGTTCTGGCATGGAGCATTTGTCACCCTAACAAATGTGTACTAGAATTAATCTTCATATTGTACAAGGCTTCCCCGGTAGCTTCACACCAGAGCAGATCACAGAGAATTATCAGATTTATTATCTCTTTATTGATATTCCTGAGGCATTTGGATGGATTGATTCGGATGTGCTACTCCTTGGACATATTAGATAGATTACTTAACAAATTTCCGAGCAGCTGCCCGTGACCCGGTCAATATCTCCCAGGAAGTTCCTGCTCACAAACACCCATCACTTGCCAGGAGCACGTCTGTCCTCTGATCTACAGCTGTCGTCTTGTGATACACAGACCACAGTACAAACAGAGGAAGTTAAAGCACCCCAATCTCCCCTTTTGAATTTAGACTATATTTGGGGCTTAATAATAAGTTTTGCATAAATGCTTTGAAAGATCTCTATTATTCTACTGATATCTAATTATCAAAAGGAAGTGTTACTTGAGAGACAAATCATTCTTATGTTACTACATTTTGTTTTTTAAAATGCCACCTTCTGACAAGATAGACTGCCTTCTGCAGTGTGTTTTAGTTTGAACTGTGGAGCAGAGCAGACAGAAGGACACTTAAGAATTTTTTAAGAGTTTCTACATGATAGATTCTGGTGATGGAACTTCTGGCTTACCACAGCAGATTCACAGCCTAGCGCAGTTGTTCCCTATCCATGTTGAATACATCCCATCTCCTGATGGGAGAAAACTGCCCTCCTTGCAGATCTCATCCTACTGCCTGGTAACAATGGGCTGTTCCTATTTTACCACTACTTGGGAGTCTCTATACCCTACAGAGACCAAGGCTGTTTTCTGACTAGGACTGTGCATTTCTAAATCTGGAGTTTGACCCTCAGCTCACCTCCCGCTCATTCCGTAGGAGCGACCCAGCACAAACATCCTGAAATCTCAGGATGGCACAGTAGGCTGAGCTACCTCACCTGCCAGTCGGATTCCCAGGAGGCCAAGCAAGCTGGAGCTGGGATGTTGCTGCTGCTGTACAGCAAGCGGTAACGCTTCCACGGCCAGGGATGGAAGAGCTTGTCTCAGCCCAGAGAAAAGGGTGAGGACTCCTCCTCCTTCTCCTTTCTGTCCTTCAGCAATACTCTAACAGAAGTAAAGGCTGGATGGGACAGAGGGAGGAAGGGAGGGAGATTGGAAGGAAGGGAGGGAGGGAAGAAGATAGTACAAAAGTCCTCGGCATGTTTATCAGATCACTGTCTCCAGTTGGGCAATAGGGAATACTAAGGACGTGACTTAATCCTATCCTTCATACACTTCACTCAGAACTGTAGGAGGGCACCTTTTCTCAGGAGATGATGTAGAGGAGCCAGAATTCAGCAGTGTTTCCTTCCACCTTACCATTTTTACTTCACAAGTCATGCTAACCATGGAAGGGGGAGGGCAATGTTGTTCTTATTTTAAATACAGAAATAGACTATTTGACCAGTTGCTCAGACAGTATGGTGGTTAAGCCATTTCTTTTCTGTGCATGAAGGGGTCAATACACACAAGCCCCCTTTCAGGGAAATGCTCCAGCTGCCAGGGTACGAGGTGATTCTGGCTACATCTTGGTACTGAGGACCTGATGCCCATGCTACGAACATTTCAACTCTAGTTTGCCTCTGTGGTTTGAATGCCTGGCTGGGGAGCATCTCCCTCATTTGCTTCATCTGAAATGAAATTGATTCATGTGCCCAAAACCCGAAGCACAATAATATATTTTTTTTTTCTGCAAGCGTGTTTCACGTGGATCCATATGAACTGCTTCTGAAGTTAAGACTATGGATCTATGGATAACCTAGAAGCCATAAGAGTCAAGGAGTTGAGAAAGGTAGCTGAATTATTGGTAAAAGTGAAGGTAACAAATTATAGTAAAAATGAAGGTAACAAATATACTCAGAAAGTTTTATTCACTGGAAATATTTTTCCCAGAAAATTAAGGCTGATTAACTCAATATAATAAGATAAAATAAAATAGTGACTGACTATTAAGTTAGTCTGAATATTTTCCAGAGTAATTCAAGATAACAGTCCAAAGATAAATTTAGCTATCTAGAGAGAGACAGAGATGAGAAGTATTTTTTTCTGTTGGCACTATGAATAGAAAAAATATATATTTTTCAGTTAAGAGTCTTCACATCACAAATCTTTCCCAGTAAAAGGAGTTGTCTTATCTAAATTATGCAACTAACAAGAAGAAAAAGGTTATGAAATCCTTAACACATGGTCTTTTTCGCAGAATTGGATGGACCCTAAAGAGAAGCAAGAAGGAAAATTAAACCAAATTTACTCATTATGCAACATTTAAAAGTCCCTGTACAAAGTTTTCTAAGAATTCAAAGTTTACATGAGAATGTTTCATTTCTTGTTATCCACATCTATGTATTTCTGAATAACTACCTATTTAGAATCCACAAGTCACTGCTTTCAGTGATAAAAGAACAACAGATGCAACCCATGCATGCTGGGATTATCAAGGAAGCCTGAGGTAATAAAATGTTCAAATTACTTTTAAATTCAATGGGAGTGAGACTTCTAACTCCTTAAGGCTGTTGAAAATTATATTTTCCAATATCCTGGAACTAAAGAAATTAAAATTTTGATAAACCTTCTTTGAACTAGTAACTATTGATTATTTAATGGTTGATTAAACTTTCTTTCTAACTGCCTCCAGAATTTCACACTTAGAACATTAGCACTCATATTTCTGTTTTTCATAAGTGTCAATTCTGTCTGACATTGTGTGTTATTCAACATGAAAGATATCTGGAAAATAATCCTGCATAGCAGTAGGATATGACATAAAAGTGATCCACTGAATGCTACCAACAATGAACCAGTAAAATAATTAGTTATACAAGTAAAAACATGAGCATTTCTTAAGAACGTGTTTTATAAAGTAGAACTTCTTCATTTTCAGAACAGAAAACAAAATTGATGATTCAAGTCTATATGCCTGCCCTGGTCATGCACAGTAGGAGGCATGAACAGGGTGGGATTCCAGTCCACCAGCTATTTCGTGATGGCTTCTCCTATTCCCATATGGTGCACTCTTTACCTATGTGCTACACCAAAAGGCATGAAAACCTTGCTTCTGTTGCAACGAAATGCAAGAGCAAAATTAAACAGCACAAAACTATTTTGTGAAAATAAATTCTTGGCTTTCAGCCAGCTCTGGTGAGTGGCTAAAGTCCAATACTTGAGAAATGCATTCCCTGCACTGCCCCACAGAACAAGTCCGGTGCCAGCTCCTCTCCTGCCCAAGGCAGGGATAGACCATCCCTGCCTTTTCCTTTATTACTGAGCCAGCAAAAGATGTTGTTATCAATACTTCTGAGAAGTTTTTAGCCAGCTGTAAATAATTTTTACAATTCATAGGACCTGAAGTTTCTGGTTGGGAAAGTTTCATGCTCATATGGGATTATGCAGGAAGTGGTTTGGTGCACACGGATTTCACTGGGAAGTTGTGTGGGGTTCTTCAATTAATAACTTTGAGAGGTGGGAACACCTAGAATGTATGAAGCTTGGAGATTTCTCTGCATAACTTTAGAACAGGAAAAAGAGAAACTTGTGTTTGGTCTAATAATGAGCAAATCTGTAACAGCAAATAAATTCTAGTATTTCAATGTAGCAATAAAGAAGAGCACTACTTGTTCGCATGCCAGGTCAATTTTATTCCTTTTTAAAATATGGAGAAATGAGGGCACTAGAAAACTGCAACTTTCCATCACTAAAACAGTAGGCATGAACTAAAGGCAAGATTCCTAATGTATGTGTATCCAGCCTACAAATGCCTTCAGTGCCTTTGCTTTTCCTGCGGGGCACACTGGTTTTGTCCTTCAAAAATCTCTCTTGCATGAGACCTGAAACCCTCATCGAACAAGATACAAGCAGAAAAATGGAAAAGGTCTTAAGAGGCCACATACAATATATCCAAACATAAAATGCTCCAAGTTTATAGAACAAAGTAAACACTTTACAATATTTGCAATCAACATAGGGAGTCTTTTGTTGCTTTGCAGAAATCTACGACAGGAAAAAATCGCAGCTCTTTTATTTTTTAATGACGCAGCATGCTGCTAATTTGGGTATAATGCCAAAAAGGTCCATAGTGTTATGCAGGAAAGAGTTGTCTAGAAACCCCTCAATGTCTTAGATAAAATTGAATCTGAATGGCTAAACCAATTTGAAAACAAATCAATTTAAAACTAATTTTATCCACAACATGCAGTTTTTTAACAAACATCTTTCACTACACTAGAGCTACTGGTGACATCCTTGAGCCAAATACATTTATTCTGTTCCTGATGTTGCATACAAAACAAGAATACCTTTCTGGTACTACTCAGACTACAGAGAAAACAGATGCCTGAATTCCTCTTTTGTTGTCCCATTCCCATCATTAAAAACAAAGTCCTCCTCACAACTAGGCAAACACCTTGGAATTTCTCTTGTTTGGCTTCCTGCTCACTCACCAAAACCATCCTGTCACTCTTCTGGAGTTTTAAGGTCATTCCAAAGCTCTACACAGAGAATCTTTTCCTTTCTGGCCTGAATAGGTTGTCGCTGGTTTGAAATCTCACCCAAGAGATGAGTATTCTCGTGCCTTTTGTACCCAGATGCTGCAGGTATGGGATTGGTCCTTCTTTTCAAGGAATAAGTGAAAGGCCAAAACCTCCCAGAGCCCATCACACACTGGCTGGACTAAACTGCTGCCACCTTCCACTCACACACCAAGGAAACAAACATGACTGTATAAAGCAAAGCACAGGGGCAAGATGCAGATATCTCCTGTATTTGTTTGGCTCTAACAACGAAGTATCCAAATAAGAACTTGCAATACTAAGAGATGTAAGGGCTGAAAACTAGGGAAGGTTATCTTCCATAACACTACGTGAATAGTTAGTCAGTTCAGTTCCAGTCTCCGTCTCTGAATTTGCACAGGAAACAGTCTTGGAAAATGCATGAAAAAATCAAGCAAATAAATTGCATTGGTTGACAGAACAAGGATTTTTTTTTCCTTTTTTTTTTTTTACTTAATCCCTATTAATGTTGTGTCTTTCAAAAAAACCACGTTATCCCAGACAGCAAATTACTTCCCACTCTGTTATCCTTCCCATAGTTATGGTCTGGCCCTGAACATTACGTGAAGCAATATGTAGTTTCCTCTTATACTTTTTATTGCTTTTGCATTCAGCCTGAAAATTCACCTTAACCTTCTAAGTACCGCATTACTCACACCCTCGTTTTTTTCCACTGGCATTAGGAGAGCAAAAACATAAAAAAAAATACTGAATAACTTAGAAAACCTGAAACAACACAATCTTTTGTAATCTCTACTCACCCTTTTATAATTACACTTCTATTAGTTCTTATCAAAACAAATCCCTACTCAATTACAGTCCTTTCAAAGTGAGAAGAAAAAAGGCACCTGAACAAATGCAAAACCACTTTTGCCCAAGTTTGAGTTTCAAAAGGAAGCACAGAACCAGGCTGTTCTTTCACTTATTCTGAAGCATCCAGAAGTTGTTTCAAAATGTGCTTTCTGTTTTCTCATTAACTTTTAAAGCATCTTAAAATCACTTTGGAAAATAATAATAATAACAACAACAGCAACAACAAAAACCACAACATCACAAGATAATAAGCTTAGTTTCTTTTCAGGAATTGAGGAGGATTTGTTCTACTGTGTAGTGCATTCCTTCAGGGTTTTACCTCTTTGTCCTGTAAGGATTTTCTGTCCTTACAGTGAAGGAAAAAATATCACCCTGTCCCAGAACTTACAAAATAGTATTGCTATTACAAATTCTAGAAGAATTGTTTAACAGCCAGAAAGTGTTAGAAAAGGAACATATTTCCTACTACACAACAAAGAATTTAAAGTAATTTCCATTAATATTACACAGAACATTTTTGGATCCATTCTTACTAGATCCTTGTTGAAAAGTCCGGTGGGACTGAAGTAATTCAGGATATTAATGATTTTTAATTTTACAATTACAAAGACATTTAATTTGACCTGAAAGTTCAACATTAAATTTCCAGACTGGATTGAAAAACATAGGGTTTCCCATTGAACTGAAATATAGTTTTTCCAATAAATAAAAACAGAACTATAAACGGTATATATTTAAATATTGATAAGAGGAAAAAACCACAACAAGCAAACAACAAAATTTATTCTGTGTATTTAGTTGATTTTATACTTTAACAATAAATAGACTAAAACAGGTTGTCTTTTTAATGTGTTTGTACCATTTTCTCTGAGGGAAGACACTGACAAAAGCCTTGAGTTTTTATTTCAGTTCAATCTGCCAACTGAGCCCTTGCTTGTATAAAATTTCTTTTAAACAGATGCCTTATTCAGATGTTTTTTTAAATTAAAATGAATACTTGAGGAAATTTAGAGACACTCTTACTGTTATTAGAACACTTCCTTGAATATAATACATTCCACTGTAAAATGATATAAAACTAATTGAAATAGTTTCATAAACCATTTCACATCCATCTCTCAAATTTTATGAGAGCTCTGTGGAGCTAAAAAACACTTCAGATTCATTCACCTCTGTCAACAAATCATGAAATGTTAAGGTTTGTAAACAGTGATAAATTTACCTCTAAAGGTTTCCATTAATCTTGATAAAGAATATCAGTGCATAACTTAGTTTATGTATAACTGAATATATTCAAAATGCAAATGGTTTATAACCTAGGCACCAGACAGTCTTTAACAGCAGCACTCAATGAATTCCTAGAATTGTACCTACACCAATGCTGAAACACCTGAGCCTTAACTTTACTTCCGTGTCTCAGTGGGACTACTCCAGGAGTGAAGTTACTCCCTGTGTTAGCATCTGTTAAATGAGATCCATAATTACAGCTGGCAGTTGGAAAACTGAAGCAAAAAATGAATTAGCATTTCAAATATTTCAGTATATATACTATTCCCATGTCACCAATCACAGTCCCATCTGTACCAAACTGTACTAAAAATACTCGTATTTTAATATCCTTCCCTTTTATCTCTCAATACTTCACTTGCATTGGAAAACAAATTTTAAATTTGTTTTTTATACCCCCAATCACCTTACAGAATGGTCAGTATTGCTATCACCAGCAACAATGAATTACCATTGTACAAATGACTTCCTAATGTTGGAGTGAATTTATTTCCACACAGCATGGCTTTCATCATTTCTGAGTTGACCATGTTAACCATTATGAATTCTCTCATATATAGATAAAAGTAATATTATTTTATAATATTATTATGAAATAATTAAGTTATCTTAAAAGATGAGCTTTTTCTCTGAACTCAGCATATATGCTTTCCCCCCCCAACACCTTCTACTTTCCTGCTTCTGCAGGAATAATAATTCACTACAGTACTTATAAAACTCAAAACAATAAAATCCTCAAATAATGCATGTGCTGTTAGAAAAGAAAGTTGGAGCAGTCTCAGTTCCTTTTTCTTTTTAAGAAGAAAACTTATCTTGAAGGCAAAAGCAGTCCAGAAGTATATGGCATTTAATATTTTACAGAATATATGTCTACAGAACATACTTTGTGTTTCTGAAGAATAAATCTCTCTCTACTGAAGTACTTGTGTCTTGCCAAAGAGCCTGAGAAAGTGATAGTAGTTCAATCCAACATAGCCTAGATATTCATTTTATTTGATGAAATGGAAAAAATCGTACTACTATATACTCTATTTTTTAGTTTCCACAAAAACACTCTAGTATTATCAGAAATAAGAAAAAGCCTTAGTATAAGAGAGAAATTTTGCAAATTATCATAGAACATGCTCTATCTCTGGTAAAGGAAAGAAAAAACTCTGAACTGAGAAAAAATAAAAAAGGATATTTTTATCTGTTTCAAGAAAGTCCTGAGACCATCTAATTTACTGGTTCTCTATACATCTTTAAGAAAAGAGTATCAAACTCTCTGGACTCAGTAACAAAAGAAAAAAGAATGCAAGCTCTGTTATCAGAATTGAAATAGACACATGAAAATAAAGAATCATAGAGCATCTTTATCTAAGAACTCTTTTGTTAAATTAGAACTAAAATTATTTTATTTCATTAAAACTTCAAGGTCTGTACAAAAGTAAATAATTTACAAACATACCTAGGAATTGTTCTTCTAAAAATGGCAGTTCTTTAAAGTTTCAGAGAAGTTTGAGAAAAATATTATGGTCATGAATAAAGAAAAAAAGAACAATACTTCAATACGTCTCCCAATACAAAGCTTTCTTTTACATTATTAACTTAAAATGTAATGATGTATATGAAATAGAAAGGTTTCGATTCCACAAGTGCTTGCTCTTGTGGAGCAAGAGCTCAGGAGTCCCAACACTTTGAATATATTTTCCCAGACAAATAGGACTATGTAGAAGGACTACCATGTGAAGAACCTGGCATGCCCCCTGCCCCCAATATTTATGAAATATACTAAAACGGCAGAGAAGCCCTGTCTGGGTATAGCACTTCTGTTATGATGCAGTACTTTTACTTTACAGCATTGGACTTAAAAGCCTATGTTATTCTAAAGCTCTATTCCAAATTGCTGTGGAAAAGTATTTTAAAGTATTCCTCAAACCCTGTGAACTACAAAAAACCCCCAAATACGGATCACAGGCACTACTATGAATTATGTTGTCCAGTACTAGAAATCAGTGCAATAACATCAATTTACAATGCTTATTATGAGACTGAACATTTGCCATGTGAATAAATTTAATCACAAGTAGTCTCTTCAAAAGCTGGAGAAAGTGGGGGTTTATATTATAAAATCTTAAATTTTTATGCAAGACTTTGTAGGTAACTGATAACCCAGCTGTTGGGGATGAATACTCATAAAAGTGTTTGCATGTTTCAAATACCAACTAAAAATCATATTGTATTAGGGATACGTGTGTGCAATCACTGGATAATCAGCATTCAAATACATCTGAAATATTGTGTTTCCATGTATGAAATAGTTAAGGGGAACAGGCAAAAATGCTGGGCAGGGTTACATGGATTCTGTTTGCTCTCTTTCATTCATGGCTGAAAATGTAAAGTTGTAAGACACGTAGCTCATCAAATAGAGCATTACAAAAAAAAAAAAAGAATATACAAAAATAAACCAAGACAGGGCAAGCAGTAAAATGTAATAGCTTATTCACTCGATGGCATGTAAGATTCTGAAGAAGGAATACTTTTGACAACATGGTATTTATTCCTTTAATGGAGACAAACGCTGCGTCAGAAGTGACATAAAGTGACGACAGGCAAGATGACCATTTCTCTCTGCACAGGATAAACAAAAAAACAAACAAAACCAAGCCCCCAAACCATTATCATGTGGAACAGAAAAGACCTTCTTGAAATGCAAAGTCAACAGAGGGACAAGCAGGTGTTTGCATTCTCTGCAGTTTAACTCATGGGCTTCATTATGTGCTTCAGAGAAAGAAAAACAGTTTCATTTGTAGATCTTGCAGGGAAACTAAGAATTTCGACAAGCACTCCCGACAAACATCTTACGTTGTTAAACATCTTCACCGGGAGAGAGAGAAAAATCTCCCCCGCTGCAAGCAACCGTGGACATCTTTTGTTCCCTGATAAATATTTGCTTTTGTCTTTTGTGATAAGGTCTGCTGCCTTCGCCTCTCGCACATAAAGGGCCCGCTTGTTTCTGTACAGAAAACATTTAATTAAGATCATTTCCGATTTCCAAGCGGCCCGTGCGCTGAGGAAAGGGACGAGCGAAAGGGGAGAAAACCCGACCCCCGCCGGCTGGGCGGAGGGGCCGGGGAGCGCTGCCCCGAGTCCGGCCGGGACCCGCCGGGGGACCCGGGCAGGGAACGGCCGGGAAAGGCCGGGAAAGACCAGGAAAGGCCGGCAAAGGCCCGGAAGGGCGGAGAGCAGAGCCTGCCCGCTGTGCTCCGCTCCGGCCCACCGCGCCGGGCAGCGCCGGGGGCAGCAGCGCCCTGCCCGGGAGCCCGGAGGATGCACCTCCTGCATCCCACCTCCGGTACCGCCAGACACGGGCCGGGCCAGCGGGGAGGAGATGCTTCAGTTTGCTCCGGATGGCCTGAAAGGAGCGGGGGAAAACATTGCTTTGGTTGCTGGGGTTTTTTTCCGTGGGTTTTCCTTCTTTTCTTTTTTTTCTCTGCATTGGATTAGACGGAATTGCTCTTCCCACTACACTTTTGTTTTTGAATCCTTTAAAGAGTAACGTACACTTTGGGGTTTGCCTCTTTGTTACAATTCAAGGCTCACTAAAATATCAAAACCTTCTTACCAAAGTGAAGAAAAAGAGCAGCTTTAATCATGATTTCAAATATTATGTCTAAGACTAACAAAAAAGCAATGCCAGGCTCTACGGACTCTGCAGTTTTAGTTCTCTGAGGACTTCACCTGTTTTAAGTACTAGAGTTGGAATACACAAATAGTTTCCCCAATGCTGTAATAGTTTGAAACACTGAAAAGAAAATCTAGGAGACAAAATCATTATTAAGTGTTTATGCACACACAAGCGGTACACAACTACCGAAGATCTTAGTCCTTGTGTGTGTGCTCATTTACTGGAATTAATCCTCTTTATCATGTTGACTGCCTGCAGGACTCAATCCTGGAATATTCTTGTATGGCAGGTGCGAGGAACAATGTTATTAGATGAGGTTTCACTGCAAGTCTAAGGCAGTCAGCAGTTACCTCCCTGCATACCTCAGGACAGCACACCCACTCATAACCAGAGACTTATTACTTGAGTATGTATGAAATTTTGTTAAGAAATATTGAAAAAAAACCCTGGTCTGAAATAGGGAGAATTAGAATGCAAAATTTAAAGCCATATGATATGAGTAAGAAGAAATACAGCAAAGATATTCCACTAGGAAATATGCACAAAGTTGCAAGAAAGAATCATTCCTGCAATCCAAATATGAATCACAGGAGATTAACTCATACTGTGGACAGGACACTCTTGAGAGGTCTTCCTTTGGTTAAACATTCAGAGCACAAAGTGGCATTTTTTTCCTTCAAAACTTAGCACAATAAACTACATTTCTATAGCATTTGGGCCATGTTTCAGAGGGCACAACTATTTTTTTTTTCTCCAGGACTATCAAAGTTTTTATTTCATGAATGAATTTGTATGACACTAAAGACAACACCATAAACAGAAGAAAAAAAATTGTTAATGCAAATAAAGTCATTCTATCCTTCTCTGGCCATCTGTCTCCCCAGGAATACACATGCGAAAAACAGAATTTGCTAAAAGCAGCTATTTTAAGTCTACCACATTATTGTTCCAAGTGAAAAAAACAAGAGCAGAAAGTGCTAACAGTATCATCTTACCTGCCTTTTAAGCAAAAGTGTAAAAACACAACACACAAGAAAGCCTGCAAGCTGACAAAGACTCAGGATTAGGAACAGCAACTGACCCAGTGAAAATGAATCAGACTCACTTTTTTTTTTTAATGAGACAGATTACTCCCCCACATATTGACACATCAAAAAATTATGATTACAGATCAACTTGATATTGCAGTGCATACCATAGACTTCTATGCTCTTAGCAGGTTTTCTCATCAAAGCACTGATGAGAAGTATTCAACAAGAAGTGTTTTTTATGATCCCATAAATGATGTGCTAATAGTTTTGAACTGAGATAGGTAAATGCACCTTATGTTACCTGCTTTGCATAGATTAATTTCATAAGATCTCTAGAAGCTGTCACGTGAAAGCCCCATTTTTTAACTTCTTGAACATCCTAAAACTCCAGCGTGAAACTAAAGTTAATTTTCTTAACAGCACCACAAATTTGTCAAGATTGTTTCAAGGTAACCATATACATAGTACTATGTATAAGATCAGTGCCTAAAAGAAAATATTTTAAAAGTAACATAATCAAAATCTTTGGTGTGTCTGTTTTGTGTATCTGTGAACAGTGGAATGCAATGAGGGACACATCTACATTTTTTTAGGGGAGAATTCTGTAGTAAATGGTAATGACAGTACCATAAACAGAATAATGTCTTTTCACGGTTTGTGTGAATTTGATGAAAAAGAAAGCCATAAACAAGACCAAAGAGTGTAATGGGATTAATCCAAGATTATCTTAATTGATCCTCTTCATAAATACAGTGAAACCACATCCACTTAAGAGCATTCAAGAGGATAATAAGTAAGCAGGAATCACCCAACTTCAACGTCAGCATTGGGCTGACAATTTCAAACAACCATGCAGAATAACACAAACAAAACTAAGATAAAGATTAAAAGCTTCTGTCACTTACAGAAGGACCAACAAGAGACCTACCTGTGTATCAGCTTTTGTTTATGTAGGCAGAACAGACAAAGACAGCTGTAAACTTGAGACTACTTCAGTATGCCAGGGATATGCTCCTTAGCATATGCTTATACTCTACAAGAGTGATATAAAGCCTTTTCCAAAGGCAGTCTGGGTTATTTTTCTGCCTACAAAGTCTGGGGCCAAAAGAAAGACATTTTTATTTATTGAACAAAATGTGGTAGGAATATTTGTAAGTGGTTCAAACATATTTAAGGAATACTTCTGAAGTGCACTTAGTACCTACTCCAATATCTGGCCATTGTTTAAATAACACATGACTAAAAACGTTAATTGTAATAATCAGAGAAAGCTGGAAACTTTACTTAAGGACCTATGGATCATAAGTTAACCTTGTCTTTATCAACTCAGTAGGAAAAAGAAGGAAACAAAGGCAAATATGTAACAAACAAAACATGCTGCCTATCACCCACTGGCAGTTCAGGCATGTTCCATACAGAAAATGAAAAAATATCCAGGTGAAGGTTTTCCAGGAAAAAAAAATTGTTTCTACATCACAGTCATTACCATCATATTTGTTGTGCTGAATATTTATGCTATGGAGGGGTTTGGGATGCTTAGTTTTAACATAAATCATCTTTCACATCATGTATTTTCAACAGTCCAAGTTTATATTTTAAACCTGGAGCAGGGAAGTCTTAGACTCAGTGGAGGGGGATCAGGTTAGGGAATATTTAAAGGAACTAAAGTAGACATAAACAAATCCCTGAGACCTGATGGGATCTATCTATGAGTGCTGAGGGAATGGGCTGATGTCCCTGCAAGGCCACTCTCAGTAATCTCTGAAAGGTGGCTGTGACTTGGACAGGTTCCAGAGGACTGGAAAAAAACAAATATCAGCCCCATCTTTCAATATGGTCAGAAGAAGGATCCAGGGACCCACAGGCTGCTCAACCTCACCTCACACCCTGGGACAAATCCACCAGAAAAACATTCCAGATGTATGGCAGACAAGGAAATGATAGGCATAATAAGCATAGGAAAAGGGAAAATCATCCTGGACTGACCTGAGAGCCTCCTATGACAAAACAAGCTGTGACTGTTCATCTCAATTTTACATGGCCTCTCAGAACATCCCCCCCCATAGACAATGGAATGAAATATGGACTAGGTAAGGGGAAGTGAGGTGGACTGAAACCTGGCTGAACTGCCAAGCTCCAAGGGTTGTGATCAGCACAAAGTCCATCTGGAGGACAGTCCCCAGTGGTCTGCCCCTGGGGTTGATCTCAAGGATAGTATGTTCTAATTCTCTTCCTCAATGGCATAGGTGATGAGACAGAACACACACACCCAGGGAGTTTGCTGATGATACAAAAGTGGCAGAAGAGGCTGATATGCCAAAGAGTTATGCCTTTCAGAGGGAAGCAGAGAAATGGGCCAACAGGAACCTCATGAAATACAACAGTGGAAAACGCAAAGTCCAGAACCCGGGGAGGAATAACCCCACACAACAATAAACACTGAGGCCTGACCAGCCTGAAGGGAGCTCTGCAGGAAAGAACCTTGTGACCTGATGGACACCAAACCGATCATGAGCCAGCAACGTGCCCTTGCCACACACTGACAACCTGGGTTGTACTAGGATAAGCACTGCTACCAGAACTGTTTCTATTAAATCATCCAGGCTGGAGGAAAAAGAAAAGAAATCAAAACCAATTTGAAGTAAGATAAGTGTATATATAACTGCAAGAGAAAGCTATGAAGTGAAGACAGATGTGTATCATCCATTAAAAAAAAAGGGAGAGGCTGAGGGAGCTGGGCCTCTTCAGCCCACAGGACAGAAGGGTCAGGGGAGAACATATTGCTGTCTACAAATGCCTGACCAGAGGATACAGAGAAGACAGGGCCAGATCCTTCTTGCAGCTTCACAGTGGAACTACAACGGTCATAAGTGAGAACATGGGAAATTCTGAATATGTATAACAGCTTCTATTTATTTGTTTGTTGTTTTACCATGAGAGTAGTCGAACACTGACACAGGGTGTCCAGACAGGCTGTAGAATCTCCTCATGAAGGAATTCAGTGGAGGAATTCAAGACACAACTGAACACAGCTCTGAGCAACCAGATCTAATTAGATCTGTTCCTGGAGGTTCCTTCCAGCTTCTTTTTTACTGTGATGCTGTGATCACAATGACTGCAGAAATACTAAGTATGTATTTCTTAGGCAACTCTCCAAGCATAAGCACATGGAGTACAAGAGGTTGTAACTGCTTTGCTCTTGATGAAAGTTTAAAGAAAAAAAGAATGAATGTCACAAAAGACAACAAACTTCTCTTTCAAATGGGTTACTCTGCAAAACTATCAGCAAGATGCTACCTTAGTTATCAAAGAACACTTTGGAAGATTTCCATAACTGACACTTTACATTGTTTTATTAAGTACATAACAAGCTACACAAATGCACCAGCAAGATTTTCACTTCTGAAGTCACGTGTCATTTACACCTTTCATTGTTACTCTGTCAACACAGAGAGTTTTTTTCCGCACAGACACACACAACCAAGTGTTATCTAACTCCTGGTGAAGGTTCTTGGATGTGCTACAAGATACATCTGTATTATTGAGAGAACTTACATAAACAAAGCAAAGCAAACGAACCAAACAAAAAAAAAGTTATTAATGCCAGAGAAGAATCCTGAAAATATTTAGCAAACATGTGGTGGCCTGGGGAGGGGCAGAACATGAAGCTGGTTGTTGCAATATCCTTCTAACATTTGTTGAGTAATTACAGCAACCCCCACAAGTACAACCCCGTACTGGACACCCTCACTGATGGCAGAACCCCAAGGGCGAGGGGATGTCCTCAGCAGATATTTGGTCTCAGCTCAGCTGCTGCTTGGCCATGGCTCTGTCCATAAGTACAATGCCAATGGAAGCACAGCCTTCTTCACTTCAGCCTTGGCACAATCACAGAATCACACAAACAATTAGGCTGGGAAAGACCTCTGAGATCATCAAGTCTAACCTGTGACCAAACACCACCACGACAATTAGACCATTTCCCTCAGTGCCACATCCAGTCTTTCCTTAAACATCTCCAGGGACAGTGACTCTACCACCTCCCTGGGAAGTCCATTCCAGTGTCTAATCACCCCTTGTGTGAAGAAAATCTTCTTAATTCCCAACCTGAACCTCCCCAGGCATAGCTTAAGACTCTGTCCTCTCTTCCTGCCAATATAAAGAGAGCTTTCCTTCTCCCATGGGAGTGCCAGGAAACCTGCACAGCTCCATGCTGGGTGGACAAGGAACTGGCAGTGGAGCTGCCTTTGCACTTTAACCAGTTCCACAGTACAGACAGGCCCTGCAATAGCAGGATTTAGATCTCAGATCAACATCTACCTTTGGCATCTTCATGCTGGGACCTTCTCCCCTTAGACCAGGCTGGGATTACTGCCTCCATAAATACCTCAACTGATTCCACTTAGGTCCAGGTTTTCTCCCACTGGCACTGATAACAGAGGAGTCAGTGGTGAGGACAAACCCTTCAGAGTGCTGTGCTATTTGTTCACAGGGGAAAAAATTTGGAGAAAACAGGTCTGAAATAGATTCACATGTTTTCCTGTTTTTCCTTGAACTTCACCATTCCTTGAATCCTCTTAAAGAGCACTTGTCTATTCCAGGTCCTTTCCCCAGATAAACATTGGCATTTAGCAATCCCCCACACAAAAGGGATTTTCAACTGTTTATTGATCCTTTGTACTCTAGATGCCAGGTAGACAGAAGTGTTGTGCCCCTTTACATTAGATTCTAGATGCTATTTGAACTGTTACTTTGGTCTTCTCCAAAAAATTTAAGGGCCAAACTCACATAAAAAAAATTAAAAAACAAACCAGCTGTATAATAAAACATTTTTGATAGAAATGACCCTAAAAGGAAATTAAACTACAGACATCCAAAGGAGTTTTCATAGTACACTCTTACTGGCATAAATGGAAACAGCGCTTCTTGGCACTATGCTTGATGACATACAATTTCATTAGAAAAGATTTTGCTGCCCTGAAGACTTCATATATTTTTTAGCTACCCGAGAAACCTCTAAATCAGTGGTTTAATTCACTGGCTAGTGTTTAGAGAGTTTCTATGAGCTATAGGAGTTAATTTTCTTCAGGGCATGGGTTTTAGGTTACATTTTTTGTTTGAGAGAAATAAATTCCAAATGTCATCCATGTGCTTTCCTCTGCTTAGCAATCCCTTGCAGGCATCATCCTGCACATCTTTTACTAGGGAGTTAAGATGGGCATCTTCATTCTTTCCTAGTGGGCTTTTCTTCCAAAAGATTAATTTCCAGCCTTTCTTGTTTGCTTTATACTGGGCTTGTATTCCCAGGCTACTTCTGTAGGAAATTGCATGTTTCAGACTATCTTTAATATCTAAGAAACCGCTTTGAAAGAGCCTGCTTGTCCTGAAACAAGATTCAAGATAAATTGGGTATCCAGAAGCTTCATATACAAGCACCCAAAGGAGAAGGTCAGATATTTTATTATTAAAAATCAGTTGAAGGCATCTACTCTCTGTGGATGTTTAATAATATTTTTAGGACATTTCCATGAAATTTCCTCTTTTAATCCTTTTCACCCTAAGCTTCCAAATGGACCCTTACTTTTTCTGCTAATTTATGCACTAAGTGATGTGAATAAACCAGTTGTAATCATTTAGGCAACCGATTTTGCCATTCCTTATCTCTGTTATCCTCCCTCTTCTATCTTTTGCTCATCCTTTCACTCAGACATAAGTTAAAGAAATAGCTGAAGGTTCTGAACCTTGTTTCCTCAGTTTTCCCCTGACTGGTGGGCTGGTTACACTGGAGAGATCAGAGAGCCAGTGTCAGAGTTCACCATGGTATGCTCAGGCCAAAAAGGGGAATATGAAAACTGCCAGTGTCTCTGAAGCATTCAGAAACCCACTGAAACCAAAAAGAGACCAACTGAGGCCCTGCGAGACCTACTGAAATGTGAAATTAAAAGTCTAGAGCACTCTTATGAAGTACCACAGCAGACCCCCTTGGAAATCCATGGACTACTTTTCCTTCAGTAAATTTGAAATGGATCTGAAGCAAGGAGGAATGATCTGTACTCTTCATGGATATTACTGCTTGTCAATTGTTCAAGCTTCATTGTATTGAAGCTCTGCTATTTTATACCAATGTTGTAATTATCACTACACCAAACTGAAAACATACACTCAGTGAGTCCTATAAATAACTACAATTAATTGTGTGCTATAAATAATTGCAATTAATTCTGAAGAAAAAAATCTGATTTTTGGTTCAGAGTAAACGTAATAAATATAAATTTCTCTTTCTTAGGGCAACTTTAATTTTATGTACTCTTGAAGTTGTCAGCTTCTTAAACACAACTGCAGTTCTGGGGCCACTTTCCATGTATAATTATCTCTCAAATGATACCAATCCTATTAACCTCCTTCTGTGTCTAGTTTGCACTTGAGCCAAACCCAGAAGCACAGTCACTGAGAGCCCAGGAAAGGTACAGTCAGCCTGCTTTTGGTTTGGGACTTCTATGCCAAAATCTAAATTTGCCTGAAGCAGGTCCTGATTGAAGCAGAAAATACTCTGCTCAGTCCTAAGTTTTTTCTATAATGTGGAAAGAATAGAAACTCTTCAGCTGCAGAGGCCTAGAGCTCTCTGCTTCAGTTCTGACATGCTCAGTATTCTGAACGCTTGCTACCTGGGCAGATCTGAGAAATTTTTGTAGGAATATAAAAGGCACCTTCCCTTCTGCCCTGCTGCATTAAAAGAAGGGCAGAATATACTTTCTGGAACAGGCTGCCTGAATATTAGCAGAAAGATGGGTTTCCTCTAAATTTCTGAATCCTTCTGGTGGAAAGGGAAACAAAGGAGCAAAGAAGGTGGATCATTTCAACTCAAAAAATCCACAGTTTTCCAGAAATAGATTGAAAGTGAGATTTTAGAATGGAAAAGGCTAGGTGCCATTCAGATATAACACTTGACAGCCTGAAAGCAAAATCATTGCAAACCTGGACAGGACAAAACAAAAGTCCCAAGGAAGCATATAAAGAATACTTAGAAACATTAAATGTATAAAGAAGTAGAAATGTATACAACAGAAAGTCCATATCCAAGGTCCAAGAATAGTGGTGAGTTCAATGAGAACTGATAAGTCTCTACACCTCCTTTGGCAGCAAGCTCATAGTTATAAGCATGGAAGTGTTTAAAAACTGTGCTTTGCTTTTTATGTTTCTTAAAAAATTGTTCTTTGGGGTATATATTGACTTAAAGCACAGGAGTTCCAAGCAAAGAAACTAGAACTGCATTCCCTCCATCCAAGTCATCAGCTTCACACTAATTGAGTAATAACCACACAGTAATTAATGCAGCTACCCCTTACCATTCAAGCTGTAGACTTGAACAGGGATTTGTTTTTTCAGATTTGCAGTGTAAAATCCCTAAAGACCTAGAAAAGGAAGGCAATAAAAGGCAGTTAGAAAAGCATTTGTTTTTTTGCTAAGTTTGACTGGAGATCGGTTAATTTTGTGTGATTTCTGGTTTGAGATCTAGCTGAACGCATCGGTGGGAGGCTATTCAAACGAGGCTGGAATTGACACCTTCTGAATTTTCAACACTACTGCACTCATAAAGGGCAACCTGGCAGCATTAAAACATCAAGTCACATGCCAAATGTTGTGCTCACAGTCACCTTCAAGTGCTTGGGCTGAACTCACCCTGACAATGTTGTTTAGAGATGAGGCATTCCCACATTGCTTCAATGTCCTCCTTTTTGGTAGTGGTAATACTCCTTTGCATTTATCCACTTCTAGCACAGATAGTTCTAAGGCTACTAGTAAACAATTGAATGTTAAACTATCCCATATCTACTTAGTCAATTAACACATTCCTCATATTTCTTTTTGTAAACTTACATATTAGAGTAGGTGAGATGTGCTACCCCAAAATTAAGAGCCGTTTTGACTGTTGTGTTTTTCCCAACCTTTCTCCTCAGGGCAAAAAAAATTGGTTTTAAAAGTCCATGTTGTTTAAAGTTTCATCTGGTTTAATATTGAAAAATTCCCTAACTTACCACCGTATACTGAGCATAACAACACTTCCATTATCACTTGAAATAATGATTAAGGTTGTCTTCACTACAGATTCTGATTATAAAATCTCTTTAGTTACAAGATAAATACATTGGCCTACAATCTTTTTATAACATATCAGGGCATCTCTTTTATCCACACAATAGTCTAAGCTAATGAGTCTCACAGAATACGGAGGAATCAGACTCCAAAAGAAGCTACAATATAATTGTTTTCCCTTATACATCTTCAAAATCTAAATTCTGGTTTGGGACATGCTGGGCAGGAAGGCGGGAACTCAGGGCATCCAAAAGGCTAAAGAGGGAGAAAAATCAAAAGTAAGAAAAATACTTATAGTTCTGATGGAAATCATTGTAGAAACCCAGTGTTCCTGTTTGTTTTTATTTTTAAACTGGGTGTATATTTCAAGAATTCTGTAAGAGATTTTTAACAGTAATTTGGACTCTTAATACTGTATAATTAAAGCAATAACTGTAACAGTTAATATTTCAAAATATTCTCTGTTTTTCTTAAATCAGCATTTAACTTGTGACATTCAGCAGATGTTATTCCCCCTAAATAGCAAGGTATGAACAACCAATAACTGAAGTCAAATAAATTGAAGGAGAATTAATCAAAAATAACGTAATTTCTATTATAGCTTTAATACTTCTATGTAGCTATAATACTTAAAGATAATGATTAGGTATAAGGGCAAGGAATGCACACACACCAACACACACACGTCCCAGTGCCAGAATCCATGAGAAATTATCACAGCATGATCTCCACTTGTGTCCTCGTGGAGTGCTAACGCCACTCATAATGGAGACTGTGGAGAGGAAATATCAGCAAAGATCAACCATGTAAATCTTTCTGCAAGCACTGGAACTGACACAGCTAATTAAACTGGTTTGTGTAAGAAACAGGCAAGTCCATAAACACAGTAGAAAGGCAAGTAATTCAGGAGTTAATTCGCATAACAAAAGCAAGTCCATAAAGTTGTTTCCAATTCAACGCTGCCCTTAAGAAGTGTGGTCTCCTCAAGAGGGAGCATGTAGAGGCAGTAAGGGTCATCCACTCAGCATCAGACAGCACATGTCGTGGGCAGGAATCAGCTCTCTGCTCCCAAGGAGAAACAGGCTAAAACTTTGTGGAAGGGACAGGAAGGGTCCTCTTGTCACTGCTCAGGTCTCTCACTACCAACTTCTGGCTCCCTACCATTCCTGGATATATTAAAAAGAAATCAATATCCACTGCAAGAAACCCACAGCAAAGGTTCCAAAGCAAGCTATTAATTTCTCACTTCTATATTATTGCTTTGGAGAATTCAAAATATACACGCTTAGTAAGAGACACATGAATAAAAATCCACTGTTTTGAATTTCCAAGTGCCAGTTCTCCAAAGAGTCACTTGATAAGAAGGTGGAGCTTTTTGGTTTATTTATTCAATTGAATGAAATAATTATTCCCCCTGCACATTTTACTTAAGTAATCATACTGTAAAGACTTATTCTTCATCCCCTCCCAAACTAAAGTGAAAAATAATTTCATTTTCACGTTGGTTTTGGTATCAGAACTAGGACAATTCCTGGCATTGCTCCTTATTACAGGCTTTGCCTTTCTTCAAAGACAGCTTTGTTAATATTGTTGAAATAAGAACCTCTGGAGTGATTTTTCTGAGCAAGCAAAAGTTTAAAACAGTTTTGGGAGATTGTGAAGGTACTTACTGGGAGAAGAGTGACAAGAAGTACAGATAAAGGAAACAAAAAGCCCAGCTGATAGACGTGCAGAGTACTTTACTGAAGGTCCAAATGTCAACCAGGCTCCAACAGAATATAAAATTGTAAGGTTTGGGTAGAACTAGATTTTGTCAGGGTGTTCTCACACTGAGCTTGGAGAATAGGAACAGGAAGATGGGCAGAGATGTAGGCAGCCTGCCATACACACAGCTCCCAGTTTCATTCTGGTTTATACACCATACTCACACTAAAATATAAACTCTTTGCATTCAGCCCCATTTTCACAAAAAAAAAAAAAAAGGGTTCCTAAAAACCAGCTGCTTTAGTTTTCCACATCTCTTCACTCTTGACAGCTAAACCAGCTGTCCAGGGAATGCTGTCCAATACTTGCATGAAGCAGAGGAAGGACAAGAAAAGAGAAATGCTGCCCCTGTGCTCCAACTGGAAAGTTTCACTGCTGTCTTGGGCACTGTGTTTTGTGAGAGCCAGCTCGGGTTTTATAAGTGATCCCTGCCAGCCATCCTGCTCTTCCCTATCAGTCTGGGAGGAACAGATGGAGCAAAATCAGGTCGTCTGCAGGGGTTTTAGTGACAAGTTACTGTATTTCCAGTTTAAAAAAAACCCAAAACAACAAAACACAAATGTCAAAGAGAAGTCTAATGAAACGTGCTTGTTCATAAATGCATGCTGAAGTGAACAGGAGAAAGAAATGTTGCCAGTGGAAAAAGACATACACATAATATTTAAATACAGAGTCTCAGTGTGCTATGAAATCGCATATATATATTGAAAAAAAAAAGACAGAAATAATTTAACACCGCAGCTGCTTGAAAGCCCATCTCACTGAACTTATGTAAGTTGGGGTTTTTTTCCCTCAAAAATTCAAATCTTATTTTCAAATGCCCTGGTTTCAACTTTGGAAAGCATAATCCAAGAGATTCAAGATATCTACTGGACTGCAAAAAGGACTGCAAAAAGCTACAAAAATTCTATTCAGGAATAGAGAACAAATCTTTATTTTATTAATATTTACAAATGAGAAACTATTTTGGAAGGTAAAGTATGGATACTGCAGTTCCAGAGCTGGTTTGGACCCAACAGCTTGAATAACTTACTGAGGGACACGTCTACTTGCAAAATGAAAAAAAAATATAGCTGAATAGAAACTTCTTTCATAAATAAAAAAATACAGTCAATTTCAGGAAACTTATAACTTGCAGATCATCTCTGTAGTGCATATTCTAAGACATTTAAAGATAATTGTGGTGAAGTCTCTGACCCATCTGTACCTAGAGCTCAGACACAGAGAGGTCGTTCAAATTGCCAATGTCTTGATTTGCATGAAGTAAACCATATTTGTTTTCAAAGTAAGATGTTTTCAAAATATTTTGCTTAAGGTAATAGAACAAACAGAGAACCTGTTATGGATCTCAAAGACATTGCCCTGGGGCTATTTTATTCCACAACCATCTAATATAGGGACTTCTAAGCTCCTAAGCACCTGGAACTGGCTGCCACCACAGAAAACATATTGAGCAGATGGCCTGCAACCTGTTTCAGCTTGCAATCTCCATGGCCCTAAAACATTAATTTTGGTAAAATATGTAGTGAAACCTCACCAAAATGTGTGATATTTGTAAAGTAGGATCTCATTTTGAAACCCTCTTGAATCAACATAACTTTTAATTTGCATTTCATTGTGCTAACCTAGTATATGTCAGGCACGTAACCCTAACCTATATCAGAACATCATATTCACCTGCTGACAGAGAAAAAACTCACATGATAAATAATTTCTTTTAAAAAAAAGCAAAATAAAAAAGGGTGGGGCTGGTAGTTTATGAAAAATATACTCTCTGATAATAAATGAACATTCGGTATATGGAATTAGATTGAACCTAATCTGAAGTAAAAACCTCAGAAGTGTCCCCACATGTGGACATCAGGTCCTCAGCACAAAATGTTTTGCTTTTCAGATTTGCTTCTATTGCACACTAATATTTGTTAATGTAAACAAGCAAACTGAGGCATCCAATTTTAACTGATTTATTCTGAAGAGATACATTTAAAATTTTAGGATCTTTATAAGCTTTCAGCACAGTGCAGCTGTTCCCATAAAGACATAGTGCAAGTGTACTGCCAAATCTTTAGTTTGGTTTCAGACATATGAAGCAAACGTAAGAGGTTTAAACAAATGGACATTTATTAAAGTTTATTCACGGGTGATTTGGCCTGAACCTTCACTAGGATCCAGTGGTACTTCTTGGTGTGGGCAACCACCATGTTTCTGGCATAGTCTGCTGAAACCTCAGCCACAAAAATATGCACCAAAACCCTGGGGCCATCAAATATGGAAGTCAAACTGAACAGAAGTGAGATTTTTGAAATTAATATTCAGTGGTTTCCTAGATTTTTACAAACACATTTTTGAAAGTGTTTCTCTTCTGATAGCCAGCATTACAGCCTTAACTATACATAAGACATTAGAAAAGATATCTGTATGCCAAACATCTGTAACAAACAGGATTTCAGCCGGGCAGGAACGACTCACTGCATGAAGGTGCTCTGGACTCCCCACGGGACAGCCAGCTGACCTACACACAGTTCTGGCTGCCAAACCGTGTCCTTTAAACAAGTTACACAGCAAAGGAGACTCATTCCACTCCTGCACTCCCCAAATATTTATCCATTCTCCTTAATCCTCATCCTGCAGCCAATAGCTCCTTGGCAAGATGCAAGGCCAAAGACGTCAGCCCTTGGCTGCCTCTGGGAGGCCCACACGAGATGCAGCCACTTAATTTTTTTGTGTCCTCATAAAATCTCCTCTGACTTTTGGGTTGGGAACCAACCCATACCCTTTTTAAGCATTTCCACACATGCAAAGTCACAAGCTGCACAAATTCCTTCTGTCATGGTCCCTCTCTTCTGGAAAGACACCAGGGATCAGCAGGTGCTGCTCTGGAGAAGAGCCACCAATGACCAAAGGCAGTTCTGAAGAAATGTACCTGTGCTGCCCACAAAACAGGACTCACTAGGATTGATTTAGCAGAAAAGAAATACATATCAAAGGAACAAGGCTTCTGATTCTACAGGGAGGTTAGTCAAGCGCACTGATTTTTATCTTTGTCTCAGTAGATTTAGCTGCCCTCACATTTCTGATTATTGGAAGTTCATGTATATTTACTATTACATTAGACTTTTTGGACAGTTCTCCAAAGCTATCAAACTTTTATGGTACACCAGCAAATGAAATTTGCTTTCACAGCATGTCTATGGGTGTGCCTATCTCCTCTACTTTGTTGGTGTTATGACAAGTCGAACACACACAGGCTCAGAAAACAGACCTGTTCTATAAACTACTTTTCCTTAGTTTTAAAACAGAAACTTTGTGTTATCCTTAGATGTGAGCACAGATTACTACACAAGTTACTTCAAGCGGTGTAAATTATTCCATGGCAGCACAGCCCAGCTACAAAATGTCAACAGTACATAGTCAAATTATGCAGAAACTTTAGATTGTATGACTAGATATGCTTGACTCTTCTATTAAACATTGGTGTCATAAATTAAGTCACTAGATGGGCTGTTCTGCAGAGCTAGGACCTTGTAAAGGGACTACTTATTATTCTATGATAAACTGTAAGGAGGGGCAATGATGAGTTTTAAAAAGCAAAACCTTTGCCTGAGCCCTTGGTATGCTTTACATTTTCTGCGGATGCCTCCTCCCAGTTACCTTTCTAATTCCTAGGGTTATATCCAATTCTGCCTTTCCAACATGCAGCTAACCCAGTCTATGAGTATTCTTAGCAGACTTTTTAGCTGAGCTGCTTGAATGTTTATCATTAAACTGTACTGTCCATGCTTAGTAGCTTACAATGCACTAAAACAAAATTCAGTCTCATCATGAACATTTACAGAATTCTCTGTCAAAATTGGTTCATCTCTTCCCTGTTTTAGCTGCAGAAATTTTCAAAAAGCAGGTTAAAAAAAACTAACCAAACAAAAAACCACAAAGTAACTGTTAAAATATTGCATTTTTCTCCCTTGTCTCCAAATCAGAGATGCTATAATTGTCATCCAATTTCTTCCCTAAAGCCAAACCAAAACACACAAAAAATCTAAATCAAATAACCCAACAGCAACATAACCTCACTTTCTAAAGCAGAAAACACTTCGGCTTCTGAGCTTCACAGAAGTAACAACCCCTCAAATACTGTATCTAAAGGAAAAACTGGAAAACTCATAAAATTTCACTTCATGTATTACATCTATTGCATTCACAACAACAGTGTATCATTTAGGAAGTGTGTTAGAGGTGTGTTATTTTAAGTTCTACACCATGAGTGTATGCTGAAAATTTTAAAGATATCTCTAACAAAGAGGGGAAAAGGAGTAGCTTTGCTTACTTTGTCACTTACATTGCCCTATTTAAAAAGAGCTTTCACAGTAATTTAAAAGTAATCAATCACTTAAGGACAAGCCAATCTCTATTTACCCAAGCCAGAGGAGGACTGCTTTTCTAATTTCATAAGGACTCATTACCTGGTAGATGAAAAACAAAACATAAAGCTTTAGTATAAAAAAAATAAAAATTTAAAACGGAGGGTTTATTGTATTTAGTTTAACATATAGTCTGGAGAGCAGATTTACAACTTTGAGAGCTTACTACTTCTCAGTAGTGTAAAATACATTTTTGCATGCCTCAAAAAACCAACAACTTTGTAATAACTAATGCTATCTCTTTCAATTGTTCTTCTCCCTGACCTGCTTTGCTCCAATGACTCATCATTTTAATCCTCCGAGTGCTTCTGCTGCACTTACACCATAGCACATAGATACCATCTGCTTTTCAGCTCAAGAAGTGCTACAAGAAATCACTTCACACCCTCCAGCCCAGTGACTGAGATATTTTACAAGAGGCTGCTGGTCTTGCTCTTTCTAAAATACCTTGTGCTGATCATTGTGTTCCCCTCCTGAGAAAGGTCCAGGTCAGAGCAAGGGGATATGGAGGTTTGGCCCCTGCATTCCAGGGCAAATAGAGAGACAGTCCCATTCCTGTTCCCTGCATCATGGCCAAGCAAAGCCAGCATGTACTGGGACCACCTTTGGCTACCACCGAGGCTGCTGAAGGCATTTTCGGTCTGGCCTGCAGCACTGTCACAGGGCTGAGGATGCCTCACCACCTCCGACACCTGGAACCCCCTGAGGGAACAGAGCACAGGGGCTATGGTGGCCTGTGCTGGGCCCCAGGGGGCTCCTCCAGACCCACCATGGAATGTGCCTGAGCTCCAAGACAGCACTGCCACCTCTCCACCATCCCTGTCACTGTAATGACCCAGAGGGAACACTCCAAACTCCGGGTGATGAGTACCCGTGTCACACTGCTCCAGGGCATGGCATGGCTGTCTTCATCATCCTCATGAGGTGAAGCAGAGAGGTAGGCACAGATCTCTTCACTCTTGTGACCAGTGACAGGAGTCGAGGAAATGTCAGGAAATCATGTCAGGGTAGGTTTAGGTTGGATATCAGGAAAAGATTCTTCTCCCAGAGGATGGGTGGGCACTGGAACAGGCTGTCCAGGGAAGTGGTCACAGCACCAAGCCTGAGAGAGTTCAAGAAGCATTTGGACAACACTCTTGGGCAGATGGTGGCATTCTTGGGGTGTCTTGTGCAGGGCCAGGAGTTGGACTCGATGATCCTGATGGGCCCCTTTCAACTCTGCATACTTTATGATTCTATGGTGGCCCATTGGCCTCACACACCTGGAGACTTTCCTGCTTCCCCTCAACACAGCAGCTGCCCCTCCCTCTCCATGCGCACAACTCCTTCATGGCACAAGCCAGTAGCCCTGGTGAAGTTTCAACCCTGCTGCTGCTGGAAAGTGCGTAACCACATGCAACAGTTCTGTCCCTCCAGCAGTCAGAGACCTAAAGTTCACCATGGATGCCAGGTGGCCAGGAACAGGGAGTCACTGCCAACATCAGGTGCCACGCTGCTGCCTGTCACGCTGGCACAACTCCCTGCTGGCCACACTCACTGCCTGGCCACTTGGTAGGAACCAGCACAGCTGCAACCCCTATAACTCACACCAGACAACTGCTTTAATGAAGGATTTCAAGAGAAAATTATAACTAAAAATAATAGAAGAGGCCACCTTCATTTCAAGAAAGGTGAACAACTGTTCAAAAAATTCCTAAGAATACCTACTGACATCAAGTTAGTTCAGCTCTTCTCCAGATTTGTTTCAACTTTAACATACAATATGATATCTTGAGAAATCAGATTATTTTGTTTTGGTTTTCCTTTTCTTTTTTTCCCAATAAAACACATGCTCCTTTCAAATTGAAGCTTTTAAACACAGAGCAATCCAAAAAAAAAAAAAAAAAANAAAAAAAAAAAAAAAAAAAAAAAAAAAAAAAAATTCTTTCTCTTCTACTTAGCACCGGGGGATAGTTTTCTTACATCTGGAAAGGGAAACAATAGCTTCTGCCCTTGCTGCAAGAGTGTCATGCTGGTAACATTGATCCATTTCAAGAAGAGAGGAGCTCTCTTTTCCTCCTCTGTAGCCAGACCAGGAAGTAGATTTCAGGTTCAAGCCCCTGTTTCTTGAAATAATTCATTTTTTGATGCACTTTTTAAAAGCAGAAGCATTTGAAATGGGCATAACCAGAGTTATCCCTGGAAAAAGGGTTGGGCTGCTAATGAATATTCCAAACCAGCATGATATCAGCTCTCCAGAGATAGCAGAGAAGGAGTACCACCCTGAACAGGGCTCGGCAGCAATGAAAGAAATTTAATCTTAAGTTAAACAAGATGGAAGGCATTTCATAATGTACTTGAGATGAATATTTTATTAATCACACAACTACAGGAAATAATTAACCCCATAGATAACATTTTATAGTAATAATAATAAACATGATTAGAGAAACAGCATTATCACAATGCAATCCCTAAAGTATACTCTGTTCACCAGATGAAACGAGATCAAATCTAAAAGAAAGAGCATGTACAGCCTCAGCACATGAAGGAGAAAAATGCAAATATGCAGTCACACAAAGTACAGGGGAAGAAACAAGTAAATTACCAGTCCATTGGCAAGGACATAGTATGATATTTAGGAATCTGATTGCTCCTCCCAGACTCTGTGAGCCTGTGGGTACGTCCCTTCACTCTGATAACCAATTTATATATCTACAAATTAAACAAGAGAGCAGGGTTCGCTTGGCAGAGTGAGAGAGCTTATGCTGGGGGCAACATTTCTTAAAAAGGCTTGGCACTAAGAGTGGACACGACTCTGCCAAACATGAGCTCCCGATGCACTGTCAGGGCTGAAGGGAAAAATGCATCCCCAGAGGCCTCTGTGAAAGAAGCCTGAAAAGGACTGAAGAACTTGGATTAACTGTATACTTGGCAGTCAAGCATCTGGTGTTGGCAGGCTGTATCAATGTCTGGTGTGCACAATTCAAGAAACTCACTAAAGAGCCTCGTAAGTGAAGGACTAGAAGAAACTCTTTAACACAATTCTATTTATCCTCAAAAATTATGTCTGAATGGATCACTGTCTAAATCAGTTTTGACAGGAGGTTCTTACAGGTAAAAGACAACACTACAAACAAGTTCCAGCAGTAAAAGTCAGATCATATAGATGTAGGCATAAATATAGATATATATGATGCAGGTACACAGGGTACCTATTGTACCACAGTGGTACTTCACCACGGGAGCACTTTCCCAAGGATGATGACACTCTCTCTGTCCTTTACCCTTTTAAATCAAGACTGGACTTTGCATTCTGAAAATCATACTTCAGACAGGAATTCATTTAGATTACATACACAGTGTTAACCCGAATTATCTCACTTTTCTGGTTCTGCTTTTTCTTTTTAATCTACAAGCACCCACTACACATAATGATATTTATGTATGATATCATATACTTAGGCTTATGCAATTCAACAGGCTTTGTAAAACAGTCTTAAAAGCTTCACTCATGAGTCACAGTTTAAAAGTACTGTTCATGGGAATACTGATTCCTCAGTATGATGTGGTTTCCATATTGGTGAGTTAAATATTAAAGATACCTTTTTCCTTCTTCTGTTTTAAATGAATGGAATGGCAAAGAATACCATACACAGTGATATTACAGCATACAAAATATGGCATACACTGCACTGTTAAGACTCATATATACAGATGTGGAAAAGGGGTGGATGAGAAGATGTAAGAGTGACCAAATAAAAGTTCTTAAGGAAAAACTCCGTCTAGGAGCAGCTACCACCAAGGTAAAGCTTCACAAACCCAGCTGCAGATTTTCTCCCCATCTAAAACTTCCCTGACAGGTCCCTGTTTATACTCTCCAGCTGCTGCCTCCTTTCCTTGCCACCCGAGGCCTTTCCCAGCTGTTCTCCACTTCTCATTCTGAGTCTCCAGCATCTTCATGCTCCAGCTGCTAGATTATTCAAATGGATGCTACGGGCCAAACAGTCTATAACCAATTAGTTAACTCAAACAACTTCTTAATTTACAGGGAGAGAGCGGCCCATCCAACATGTGGGACATGTTCCTTTTAGACGCAAAGCACTCAGATTACTATATGTTATTCAGGTTTGTTTTTTCAAAAATGGCAAAACAACAGGCTGCTTTCATTGACATGTTGATCTGTTGCATCACTCCAGTAACACAAAGCTTCATAAACCCTCTTTAATTGCTGTTTTAGGGCAGGTTTATGGCTACAAGCATTGCTAAAACATTGCAAAGCAGAAGCAGAACTAAACCTTTCTCCAATATCCCAGACACTACAAACATCAACAGATATTTACACTGTGGTCTAGGTATTGATTAAATTGACAGTTGCTATTTTCTGCTCTCTAATTTCTGCTCCATTTAGCATGTGTTCAGCTACTTTCATCTAGCAAGAACCAGAGAAACCAGACGATATTTTGAGAGGGTCTTTTTGAGATGATGTCTTGCTTACATTTATATAGATATATATATAGATATAGATATAGATATATATAAAGTCTATGTATTTCTATCAAAGACATCTACCCTGGGCTAAAATTCATGCTCTGTATGGATATACAATAAGATATAGTTGTAGGTACAACACAGAAAAAGAAGAATAATGAAAAAAAATCTGAAGACAACATCTTTTATAGATCTTGCCATCAAGTACAACTGAGTGAAAATACTTACAGAGGGACTTTATAGGTTTCTCTGAATACATGCTACACAAGCAGGCAATGTCAGGGATGAATTCAGACTTCCAGTTTATGTTTGTCTTTGTTATTTTACCACTATTCACCTTTAAAAAGGATGAAGTTTCAAACAAGCAATGGCTCCTTCCTTATTACAAGACCAGGTTTGGGGGAAAGGGATCATAATATCACGTCTGCATTTGAATTAAATAAGTCAAAATTCCCAAGTGCTTCAGTTACATATATAAATATATAACTGGAAGCACACATTTGCAGATACTCTCTGTACTTATATTTAGCTTTATTGTCATCAACAGTATGACAGCAGGATACTGTTCAAAGGAGTTGCTTTATCAATGCAATCAGGGATTTCAAATGGAGGCTGTTTTAATCACAAATTCTGCCTTCATCAAAACCAACTTTTCTATTTATGGAAGCACGCTGGTTTTAATTTAAATGCCAGTGGTGCACATGCAAAAGGCTAATGCAAGACTCTAGCTGAAAAGATTTTAAGTGTTTCAATCTTATTGCAATAAATATTTTCACTCCATTTTTTTTTAAATTCAGCATGCTTAATTACCAGGCTTCTGTTATTTCTGCTCTTTATAGAGTAATTCTAGCAACACACTTCTAAGAGGGCTAAAATTACTCTCTATATAATCTACCCACAGGGCTGTGATCTGAATAGAAACTGTGTTACTTGATTCATTGCATAGTACATTTCTGTTGCGCATGTTTTTCTCTGTCACCATATGACAGAAGTACTGGCACAGCTCTTTCAAGTTTATCAACATTTGAGATGTCCCAAGTGAACCAAATAAATTCTTCTTTTTTTAAAACTCAAGCAGCACGAAGCCAAGACTGAGTTCACCTTACCACATTTAAGCTATTCAAATAAATTATGGGCATTTCTGTGCATCTCTCACACAAACCCTGGGGTTTTTCTTAAGATTTCCCTCAAGCTACCAAGAAATGCCCCTGCATGGCATGACCTGAGCAGACTTCAGCATCAATCTATTTCTCATTATCCCAATTTATTGTTGACTATGGAGATATATATATATCAAGTTATATCTTTTCTCAGCCTTCATTCACTGAGTCTTTACAAAATATTCCAATTTTATCTTTGTGAAAACCTTCCAAGTCCTTGATTTTTTCATCATATGAAGTTCTGAGAACTTTTATCTGCCTCAAAGCCTCCACTTCTTCCAGAAAACCTATTAGGTACCTATCTCATGGCTTTCCTCTCTTTCAGGACACTCAAAGGTCTCTTCTCCCACACCCCAGGAGGTTTTCAAGAGGAGTTCTACACAATAAAATAAGCAGTTTCATCTCTCTCACCACCTGCACTCAAGGGCTGCTACATAGATCTGCTTTATATTTTTCACCTTTCCATGCAGGTCTTCTTGAGTTACCAAAAAACTGGAATTAGCAAAAAGGGAACTACTGGGGTTTTATTGTGCTAATGATTCCTGCTTAGAAAGGAAAAATGTGTGAAGCACAAGTAGGACTGAGCCTTCTACAATGCCAACATGTGCTTCACCTACCTCACATGCACTTTCTGTCACTTACTGCATTATATGGGAAGGTCACCTCATCCTTTTCCTGTGGCCTGCTCCCCTTAGAGGCATTCCTTGTGCCCAGCAGAACTGCCTGGTGGGAAAACAGCAAGGGCCTCTGGATAAGGGATGCCATGAGCAGGAATGAAGAGGGAAAAAAGAGATTCAATCAAGTAAATTTGCCTGCTGTATCGGCACACACAGACACTTGCATGAGGATTTCCTAAGCCCAGAACACGTTAGCCTCACTCTGTGAGCATCAGTGTACCTTGCACAGACACATGGGAGTCCTAAGCACACAACCAGCCTGTCTGATTGACTGGGTGCTTCATCTATCTTTGGCAAGAGCCAGCTGAAGCATGAGCAGATGTCTGATTCATGGAGGAGAAAGGAGAAGGAGAAAGAAAAGCATTTTCTCTTGCAATGGGACTTTTCACATTACTAAGCTACTGTAAGTATTGCACTACCTGAATGTTGCTGAACACCTCTGAGAAAACCTGCAGCCTGAACCCCCTGACTTCCAACATTCCTAACCAGAGCTTCTGGAAGTCACACACAAAGTCACACATGGATTTCAAGGCTGTTGGATGCAGGCCTTTTCAGTTTGTTGGTATGCAGTAAGCACGTGCAGTAAGCTGTAACCAAATATGTGCTTACATCTGGAAGCACTTTAAAAAATGTGATTAAAATATAAAAAACATATGAAACACATGATTTTTCAGGAAGTTCTAACATCACAAAACGCTGCGAAAAGGAAAAGCACACTACTGGTCTAGCCCCTGGTTACTGAGAGAGCATGGAATGGGAGAGCCCTGAAAGGGAAAAGAACTCCTTGCTTGAAAGCAGTAATTGGCTATTGCATGTACTCAGAATGTTCTCCTTCAGAGAATTGCCAGGGTTTATCCACCAAAAAGGATGTTCAGAAATATCCAAAAAGGAGCAACAGAAAGACCTTCATATGCCACAGAGGCCTTTATGCTCTGCTTTGCCAGGTGCAAGAATGAAGATGTTCCAAGGAAGTCCCTCAAACTCCAAAAGCCCTGAAGAGGGGAAGAGACTTGTGTGCTGAGCACTGAACCTGTATGCATGGCAGATAGTGGAGAACGGCTGCTGTGGCTAAATCCATCTGTTATCCAGCATTTCAAAGCACAGAGTACATCCTAATTGCTAGCAACCTTTTAAATTCAGCTGCACATTCCATCCAAAAGCTGTGGCTGAATGGATGCCTGCAGTGACCCGAATCATTAAGACTTCCTGTTGCAATTGGTAACATTCCCATTTCTTGAAAAATTAATATTTAGAAGTAGTACCTTTCCAAAACAGTCCATAAAGGACAACTGATCCTCAAATGTGAAATGTTCCTATTTTTCTCTAATAAATAAACTAGTGATTGCTGATGATGATCATCTGGCATTGATGCTCATTCAGCTTGTAAAACAAAAAGCACAGTAATGAAAATGAGTTGGTGTTTTCCCTTATCTTGAATGACATTAGGAGAAGGAAAATTATCTTACATGAGCTACAGCATTTTAGCAAATCAAATCTATATAATCAATAACATTATAAAAGGCAGTAGTGATTAATTTCAATTGATGAACCTTGCTTGGCTGAGAATTAAAATGCTCTTTAAAAATATTATTTAAGTAACAACAATAGGCAAGCATTAATATTTTCAGTATTAACATTCTCATCTTTAGAAAAGACTAATCCCAAGTTTACAGAAGCAATTTGCAATTTGCCCAAGGTAAGATGGAATATGTAGGCATTTTAAATGTAAACAAATAGAAAATACTGAACTGCTTTAAAATCAAGTTTTTATCCTCATCTAAACACATCTATGCTGACTTCAACAGAGCCAAGTACAGAACCAAGTTCTGGCTAAATTCACACTTGGAAAAAGTATCCTCCAATTTAAAGTTTATTACCATATTTCATACCCCAGCATCCCTATTTTATTATTTATACAGAATTTAACTGCAGTTGGCCATCTCATAAGAAAGATTAGTAGGAATCTCATGTGTTCAGTGCAGTTTGTGATGACTGAAATAGTATGTGATTTTTCCATGCACTATAAAATGCTCAGTAAATAGGAAAAAAAAAAAAAAAAGCAAACAAGATGTTCTTGTTTGCCTATAGCAAGCAATTTACATCCTTTTAAGATCTTCTGGCATTTGGTCCTTTATTCTTTTGCAATAACAAACCCAAGGTGTCCTGTAAGCACCAGATTGGATGAAACCTGTTTTCCTACAGATTTCTGCTCTTTGCTCTGTAACTCCACATTCTTTCTTCTCACTGCAAATGGCCATATCTCTCCACATTGCTTATTACACTATCACCTGGCAGGAGAAACTGTTCTGTGATGAGTCTGGGACTGCACACATTTTGTTTGGCCACTGAGCCACTGCCAAGCAGAATGTATAACAGCTATGTTCTGCCTGCCTCTTCCTCAAAATTGGCACCAATCGTGGGTTTTTTCCTCCATACACTCACAGATTTTCATAAAACATGATATTCATTGAGAATTTCGCCTTTCAGATTTAACTGAGAGACACAAAAGGGTTCAAAGCACATGAAGGAGGGAAAGAAAAAAGGAGAACACACAAACCTTAGTAGAAGTCTCTCTTAGAAAATGAGAGTAACAACAAATATTTAAGAATAATACGGTTGATAATATGACAGCTCCGTGAAACCCAGTTTGGGTTGTTTGGGGTTTTTAAAAAAGATTCTAAGATTAGGCTCTTAAATCTGTTTTAAGCACTAAGATGAGTGACCCTGCTTCCAACACAGCAGGAATACAGCATCTTACTTTTAAGTGTGATGTGCACCTTAATTAGGACTTTAAACTACAGGACTCTCACCTCCTGACTTTAGCTATTCCAATGATCACCTACAAATGAATCCAACCAGATGTGAATAGCTACTCACAGAGCACAGGTAAATAGACCTGCAAAGTTCAAAACAAACAAAAAACCCTTTCAGATGGATACTGTCAAGTTAATGTACTTGTAGCTAAAAAGAAACACATTCATTTATAAAATAAATAGAAATACTAAAAATATTTTAGCAGTAAGAAATTACATGTTTTAAGTGATCTGCCCAAAGGTACAAAGAAATTAGATAACACCTTGAGACTTCTATATCTAGAGGTAGATTGAAACTTTTAGAACTTCTTAATACTGTGGTAAACTCTGAATAAATCCAGAAAGACAGGGATGGATGCAATGCCACTGTGTACTATGTTTCTGCAACTAAATCCCCATAAAATGGTTACCTTTTCAAATATTTAAACTGAAATTAAGATGTTCAACCATGCCAATATCTGAAGTTGGAAGTTCTTTTCATCAGTTCATAACTGGACTGTCTTAAGAACAAATTCCTCCACCTGAAAATCAGTTGGATGTGCAACTATACATATGTAGCTGAATGGAGATAAAAGAGTCACATTTTCATGCAAAGTTTCTGATGTTTTGGTTTTGGCCATGTTAAAAAAACTGCTGTAATATTTTCCCTTTCAGAATCCATGCCCAATGACTGAACACTGTCATGCATTGCTTTTGCTCATCATCTTTTTTTGAGTTTTTTCTAAAAGACATGCTTTGGAAAGGAGCAGTTTTGGCCAAATTTTACGCAAAAGAGTGGTGGATTCAATAGAGGAAATAAATCCTCCAAAAAAAATCCAACAAAACTGAATTCCCAAAGATATAAAAGATGGAATAGATGTAATGAAATCAAGATTCTGTGTGTCACAAATGTGCCGTTCCCTAATACATAAATATTAATTATAAATAAGTGTTGCTGCAGACATTTTCTGTAGAATTTTCTATATTTCTATTCAGAAAGCAATTCTAAAGCTGTATTTGCTATGACCTGCTGGTATGCAAAAATAAAATGTGTATATACTCCCTAATCTAGCAGTATATAGCTTGATTAAAAAAAGAAAAACAAACAAAAACAAAAGCAAAACCAAAAAAAAACCAAAACAAAACAAAAAAAAACCCCAAAAAACAAAAAACCAGAAAAATCTCCAATAGGTTTTCGAATATAAGTGGATGAAAAAAAAGAAAGAAACTTAAACCAGTCCTATCCTCGAGTTAAGAATTGGGAGGAGGCTGCTGCCTGTCCTGCCAGAGAGTACAATTAGCTGAGCTATGTCTACCAAGGAGTCATAGAATCACAGAATCATGAAGGCACTGGAAAGTCCCCTAGTCCCAACCCCCTGCCATGTGCAGGATTACCTCCCACCAGACCAGGTTGCTCAGGGCCTTATCCAACCTGGCCTTGAACACTCCCAGGGTTGGGACATCCACTAGGGCCCCATCCTGGGACAATCTGTTGCAGCTTCTCACCACCCTCATAGTAAAGAATTTATTTTTTTAATCTAACCTAAATTTCCCCTCTTTCAAATTGTACCCATCAGTTCACAGCACTGTTGAGAATCACCTAGTGGTAATGTCAGGAGAGATGCAGAAGTTGTTGAGTTATTGCAATTATGTATATAGTGCAGGAGATAAAGAGGGGGGAAAAAAACCCCAACACATCAGTACAGTTTTAATTAACACAGCATGGTGCTGCTGAAACTAGTCTAGGAAGGCTTCATGAAAAAGAAGATGGAGAGAGCATTCATTCCTTGTCCATGTGAGATGCTCCAAGATGGCAATCTTGCTTCCTGTGTTTTCACTTCCCAGCATCCAGCTAAGTCAGCCCTGGATACACGCCCATGGCAAGTTCTTGCAGCATCGTGGTTCCTAAGGACAGGACACACAGTTCTACCCACGTGCAATGCCCAGCTTGCCTTAAGATCCTCGTAGCAAATAAAAAAAAAATCAATCTACCTTCACATCTATTGCCAAAACACATGTAAAAAGTAGCTATAATTTACCATCTCCAATATATAACAATTTAGATCTCTTTTTATGTCAAGCCCTTTAAAAATAGTCCACAAACCACCTGTCGATCACATTGTTCCAAAGGCTGTTTTTCAAAGACTTTTGTTGAGTTGGTTTTGTTTACTTCATTTTTAAAAGGAAAAATATAATGCATTCCTACTTCTGCTGCTTAAAATAATTTCAACATACTTCCTTTAACAAGACAAAAAAAAAAAAGAAAACAAACAAACAAAAGAATCACCTGTGGTTTGGGACTACACAATGGAAAATTTCAGGCCAAAAAATACAGTTAAAAGAAGAGCAAAGTGATAGAAAGCAAATGGTTTGATACTACTTAAAACCTGATTAAGTTACCAGATCCTGCCAAATTTCTTGGTTTTCTTCCAGACACTGGCAGTAGATTATAAACAAAGAGGAAAAACAAACCACAAAGGAAAGAATTTGAGGAATACTACTTTCTCTACAGCATGAACTACCAATTTTTACAGTTTTTGCCTAACACTGATATAATTGTTCATTATGTCAGTGGAAGGATAGTTGGGCCTGCACTGGGTATTTCTGGAGAAAACCTTCCTTGGGAATTTTCAGCCAGAGCTTGAAAAAAGCTTTATAGGGCTCACAGAAAGTGCATTCTGATTTACACACAATTCAAAGGTATTTCCAAAACAGGCTGATTCTCTCATGCTGCTGGGTCACATTTTGTATGGTTTCTTGAATAAAGTTCTGTGCCAATCACTTTCTCCTCCATTTTAATTGTTTACATGTTATAACTTACTCTCCCCTACTAAGGGTACAGATTTTTATTTCAGGAAATTATTATACACAGGCTGAAATAACAGATGCTCAGTGACAACCAGGCCACAATCACGAACAACTTATAAAACATAGACCAAAACCACAGGCAGTATTTTCAGAGGACACTGATCCTCAGTCCAGAGGGACTGCAAAGTCAGGTCATCTTAGGAAAGGCACTTTGAAGGTACTTCCACCAGCCTGGCCATAACCACCTACCCAGTCCTGGTTAGCAGAGAAGGGGGAGAAGAAGCAGTGAGAGACCACTGGGATACCTTCAACCAGCTTGGCCACAAAGGACTATTCTTAGGAGGATGTCTTCAGCTGGTGCTGCATTTTGGGAATAACAAAAATTCCCAACAAAAATGGGACATGTATTTCAGGGTAGGGCCTTCTCTTTAATTTATCTTTTCCTTTATCATTTAACACCATTAAATGTGCACTGTTCAAAACTGGACCAGTTGCAGGTCTTTCACAGGAAATTTATGGTTCATGGAACATCTTTTGGGTTAAGAGGAGATGTAGACAGTTGATGATACAAATGGAATACTGTCACTCAAAATGGCTTACAAGAAGGAGAAGAGGGTGCTTTTTGCAGTACTTGAAGCTGCATTTGTTACGTACCTCTATCATATTGCCAAATAAACTGAGATTACATAATTAATACTAATACAATCTTTGGGTTTTAAAGGTAATACCAGAATTGGAAGGTTCATCTAGTTATTGCCTGAATTACTAAACATTTCTATAACAGAGAGGCAGGTATTTCAGAAACTGGAGATAGTACTGTGTGTACTTTAGTGGTTGTGGAGTCTGTCATTTCCAGCAGAATATTGAGGAATATTCAACCCTTATGGTGCCACATTCATACACTGAAAATCATCGTGAACACAGTTTTGAACTCCCCCACTGTCCTCACACAATCCCTACCAAAGCCAGTAGGACCTTTGACAAAGTCCTGAATAAAGCCATGGGTGATGAAAAGAATTTAAAGTGGATGGCTTGGTCAGAGGAGAGACAGAGGAAAGTCCATTGATGTTTCTCACCCATCTCCCCCAGACTCAAAAATCAGAATTGCCAAAAGTCCATCCAAAGGATGAGAATTTTTAAAAAGTTACAAGGATCTTGTTGGAGTTGAAAAAAGAAACATAACCTGCACTCAAAAAACAGTCACAGCAGATGTAACCATCTATCCTTACCTCCACCTTCACTGCTAGACAGAGAAAAGTGTATAAGAGGATAAAGAAATGTAAGAGAATGTTAGGTGGAAAAGAGAGGCTCCATCTCACATCCTGCTCTCTGAAATGCTGTGATCATAATTTTGGAAGGAACAGCATACTTTCTCAGGTGAATTTATAACTTCAGGTATAAAACTGGCTGCCAGCAGTGGAAATGCTTCTGAACAAATCCAGAGAAAGAACAATTCCCAAGGCTCATCTCAGTGACTGACAAACCATTTTAGACAGGGTGGGTTTCCTCTCTCATGCCATGCTCATTCTACTTTTAGATCTCCTCTGGTTTGCTTTTCAAGTTCTGCCTCTCTTATTACTGTTCCTACCCTCACTTCTGCTTCTCCTCTGTGATCACTTGCTTTTATCCACATATTACAGTCACTTAAATCACTTCATAGGCCAAATGTTTCTCCTTTCATCTGTTCTTCTTCCACCTTCATCATCACCATCCGGGACAGTCTTCTGCTGATGGTTTGAATAAGTAGTTGGAAAGTAAAAGTGAACTGAAAGTTAATTTGGGTGTTCCAGAGATCACATTCCATGTGATAATGAGCCGTAGCTGAGAAGATGAAAGAAATTTTTGTCTTTGTTTTTTAAAATTCTTTCAAAAAAATTCTTTCAAAATTACTAGGATATAGCTTAGAGTTTGTTTTTCCTCTTTTAAATTCATCTTAAAAACACTATGATTCACTGACTCCATGAATGCTACAATTCTCTTATACCTGTCAATTTTTCTTCATGTATTGGTATAGACACCACCTTGTCATGACAGCACAATCTAGTTCCTCTCTTTGAAAGAAAAATCAACTATTAGTCTTGAACTTCCATGATTTCTCATGTGACTCTAAAGACATCCATAGGTGTAATGCAGACCTGTTTCTTTTAACATACAGATGTCAATAAAAGGAACAGATCTAGTAAATAAAGGGTTTCCTTCTTCCATACAGAGCAACAGAACAAACCTAAAAGTGAACCTCCAAAATCACTTTCTATGTAATTCACAAAACAAATCTAGTCACTCCTTGAAAAACATTAATGATGTTAAAGAGAAACCTTTCAAACATTTTAAGCTTTTAAAAACTACGTTTTTTTTCTTTAACTGGTGTCCAAGAGAACTAAAAAAGATGGTATAATTATTTTAGTCTGAGCTCATGATTCTTTGACTTTCTCTAAGAGAGAACAGTAGTATTTGGAGATATACTGTTGATGTTTAAGCTTCCTGCCAGTCACATGAATTTGTGCCACTCCTCAGACAGTCAGTGAGAACACCACATTTAATCATCATTATTGCCAGGTTTCCCTGAATCACGGAACACAACTACTGTGAGCAGATATTCTGCTTTTAATAATAGATATAGGCATAAAATCCTCAGTAAACTCTTCCTCATTAAACCTTTTCCCCTTCATCAGGCTGATCATCAGAGCATGAAGAAATGTTTCATAATCCTCTAGTCTGGTGTCACAACACCAGTGGTGCATTATTTTGCCAGTGGGAACCCCAGAGCACAGAAAGGATTGATCCGCTGCTCGTGTGCCCATGGAGGAGGCGGCCCCGTGCGAGCGCCCACCTTCCCCTGCTCCCCAGGGCAGAGGGACCACCAGGAGGTGGCTGAGCCCACAGCTGCCCAGGCCTCCAAAGCTGGGAGGAGACCACCTCCTCAACGTTTCTTCTACTTTCAGTTTTAAAAGGTGCAAAGAGCACTTCAGCAGGTATGCCTCCCTCACAGCACAGCCAAGAAGGAAATTGTACATTTATGTTACTGCACAGAACGTCTTTCCCTCAGAGCAAGCCTGAAACTCCTAAAAGAACACCCTTAACTGAACTAAGAACACAGTCAAAGACTTTCTTGTGCAAAATAATGTTTAGCCCAAGTCAAAATATACAGAAATTCAATTCACAATAAGAAAACACTAAGTATGAGGTCCATTTAGATCACCTTACATTGCAGCATTGCATTCAAATCTGTATTTCTTAGCATTTCTCTGGCACAATCCCCCCCTTTCTATTTAAAACCATTTTCAAAATTGATGGGTAAACTCAAGATCTCAAACTGGCAATTAAAAAAGGACACAATAGGTGAACAACATGAACTTCTGCACCTGAAAGGGACTGTAATGTCAGGTCAACTCAGATCTGAAACTTGTCTTATTTTTTTTAAGCAAGCATTCTGCTAATTGTTAGGTGAGCATAAAAACAGAAAGACAGATCAAGAAACAAGTAGTAACATACCCTCTGTGCAGAGTTCATCTGACCAACTTCTTACATTGCATAGTAGAATTATTCTATCAAATGGGCATTTTCCATTTAGCTCCAAATAACTGCTACATAATTTTAAGATTTTTCGTGCACCTGAATTATATGATGAAAATAATTTTGTACAGAATCACATTTCTGCTGGAGGAAAAACAAACTCACTTCTCCTCTAAATTACAGACATCTTAAAACCTCACATACAGAGTAACTTTGACATGCCTTGATGATTTATTACTCTAAATTTCATCCACTCAGCAGTTTTCACAAACATATTTCTAACATTACTGTCAACATGCAATGTTTAATTCTGTTGCTGTGCTAATGAAGCAGCTTTTTCAAACTCAGTAACTGAAATAACATTATAGCTCAGATCGTATTTATTACCATTACACTAGATGACTAGTGTATCTAACACAATCTGTTCAAGAACTTATCCACAAGTATTGTGTTTCCCTCCTTATGCGAGTCAAATGTTATAAAAGCCTTATCTTCTATATAATTGTGCAACTTACCTAAAATTTAGATAGCTCTCTGGTATTTTTGGAAATATGTATCAGAGTATAAATCCTTTTTCTCTCAGCAGAAATCAGAATCTCAGAACATTGTTTTAAGAAAAAATTACGTGCATCACAACAAAGGAATGCAGAAAAGCTGCAGGAAAGCTTGAATAAATAAAATAAATATGGATAGAATAAAACTGGCTTCCTCCCAAACCCCGAGTTTGTCAAAAGAACAAAGCACACACAAACAGCATGTAAAACCTGAATTCAAAATACATTTATAAAAAAGGGATGAGGACACATGTTTTTTCTATTTCAGCTTGAAAAATAAAGGGACACAGCAATGAGTCTTGCTGGCAGGCAGATAACTCATAGGCCCTGACCCTTCGACTCACCAGGAATTCAAACACAAAGCTCTTTTCATAGTGACCGTGCCATACATTCTCAAGATAAGGCAGCGAAATAAGGAGCAATAGAGAGGTGCCACAAAGCTCAAACTGCAGAAAACTGCACAGAAATTGTGCTCACTTATTCACCTCCATGCAGCTGCACACCAAGTGCTGGCTGCAAAACCATTTCTTTCCAAATCAGAAGCCATGCAGTTGTGCTTTTAGAAACAGGACCTGTCTCCTGAAGCAAGAAAAGCACAAGAGAGCAAGCAGCAAGGAAAGGGCTATCCCTGTGCATTTCTGTATCGGTCAGAACTGAAGTGCACATCCGGACAAATAATCTGGAACACAATGAGCTCTGCAGAAGGACCGCTGTGGTAAAACGGAAGGGTTTTTAGAGACAACAAAAATAGCTACATTTCAAACAATATTTCAAATCTGGACTCACCATGAATAAGCAACAGTTGCCTGAAGTTAGTGTGTTATTTTCTGCCCTGTTCCATTGCACTTTTTGCCTAGTTGTCCAACACTTGGTAGCTCAGAGCTGCCACACAGAGGCCCCTTCCGTGATCTGGCTTATTTGCCTGTCAGTTTGAGTCTCAGCTTCTGTATGATGCAGCTGTGCACTTTGCTGAAGGTCTAATATCATTTCCATAAGCTTTCTCCCTGCCTGGAGCAAGCAGTTTGTTCTCCCTGCTCAATAAATACTCAGATCACTTTTCTGGTACTCACAGGGATAAAGCTTTAAGTTGTTAAGGAGTTCTTACTAAGTAGTGGGTGGAGAACATAAGCTCAGTACAAGGAAACTCTGCGCATAATCAGAAACTGAGAAACTTCCTCCCTTTCCCCCAACCCCTCCTCTCACCAGGCAAAGCTGCCAGTGCCTCCTTTACAGAAATTTAGGAATGTAAAGGGAGGACTCAAAGGGGCCCAGTCAGACAAGCCTTTCTCAATCAATTAGCTTGCAGCCATTACTTGTGACCCTAGGTCACACAACATAAGTGTGTGGGGTGTGCCTTTAGGGGTACACCAAAGCTACTTATTAAAACTTACATAACCAAAAGTGTTCAAAATCAAATAAACTCTGAAAGCTGGAAAATACTTTCCATGTACCACAGTTTGGAGGGAAGAAGAGTTTTGCGTAAAGAAATGTTGCTTTGCTTTTCCAATAACAAATCATTTGAGGCAGGAAACTAATTTTTTTATATACTTTAAAAAAAAAAAAAGAAAAAGGAATGAAATGTGAGATGCATAAGCAGACTTTAAAGCGGCATTTGTTTTATGATTATGCAAAAACTAAATAATACTGGCCTGAGTGATATTTGATGAAGCACATGATCATGTTTCTTAAAATAAGACTATTGTGTGTAGCTGCAATGGCATAGATGTTTATAGGACTATTTAATTAATTAATGAAGTTCATCCCCGGTTTTTCAGTCCTCTGCAAGAAACTGGTTCTCAGCATTCGGCTTCCATTCTTCATTTTAATTCTCCAACATAACAAAACAAACAATTTACTTTTAAAAAAGGTCCAGAATATTTGAATGCTGCATTAAGTTATCCTGCCCTGAACACCCAGGGAGCAGAGGGTGTAACTTGCCACAATTCCCACACAAGCATACACCCCTTGGTGTGAAGGAAAACTTCAAAAAGACCCTCAGCTTCATGTCCTGCCAACCCAATGACATGGAGATGATGCCTTGGAAAAACCCATGAGGGAGTCCTGATTTGAAAAGCAGATCTATGACAACCCCTTTCTGGGCCAGGCGAGATCAATGCACGGCAGGGGCGATGCACTTTAATCTCAAGGTGCATCGCAAAGCATCTTTAAGTAGTGCCACAGATCAAGGCTTATACACAGAAGAAAAAACAGTTCATCCCAAACTTCACCATCTACTGAAGGTAACTGAGCAACAGCCACACAAAAGCTCATAGAGGACGCAGGGAAACACATAACCATGTAGGAAAGTAGTGGTAATGTAGTGAAGTTGAGTGAGGGTGTTGCAGACAACCTGCAATCTCCATGTCCCTTCCCAATTAAAATCCCAGCCACACTCTCAGAACAGGCAGCAGGGCTCATGTTAGTCCAGACATTCATTCAAGAGATCAGATTGCAGAATCAGGACCACTGAGTAAGTGCCCTGGGGAAAGGATTTTGCTTCTGTCTTGCACGCAAGACAGCATTTAATAAATTAGGTCACATTTAAATCCTTGGAAAGCCCTGGAAGCAGAAATAATAATCATGGAAACTTTAATTTTGAAAGAAAAAAATGGGTTCAGGATTAAGATGCTATTTGGGTTCTGTTCCCATCTGTGTCTCAAATGACCGAAATGATTTGAAAGACATTGCTTCAACTTCTGCATTTATGTCAAATAGCACTTGTCTTGCAGCTGTAAGGCCTTCACCTCCTCAAAGTCTATCAATAAAAAATGGATTATGATAATAATCTTCAGTATGCAAATCCCTTCAATGCTGGTTCTCAACACATGCTCTGCATAGTGGAATTAAAGCAGCACTGAATATAAAAATATTTACTGACACTGGACTTCTCAGTAACTGAAAACAAGGAAGCTATCTACATCAAATCTTCTGAAACCTCATTCAAATCCATCATAGCCTTCAATATCTCTGCAATTTCCAGGAGATAAAAACAAGTCCATACACATGAATAACATTATATGCTTCATTCTTCCCCCTTTAGCCCTCTAAGTGTAAGGTTCGTGGAAAGCTTACAGAGTTGGGCCCTTAAAACACAAAAGGTTGGACTCCCTAATTGTAGAAAAAAATAGGAGGACAGTGGCTGTGAGGAGACAGGCTGCCAAGAGCGTCACTCCCAGAAAGTGTTAAGAAAAGGAGAATTCACTCCATCTTTGGCCAGACTCTGTGAACTTCCAGGATAAATCAGAGGAATTGCCATTGACTTCAGGTTTCCCTTTAACCCACAATTTCGAAAGCAAGATGCATCCCAAGCAGCCCACTTTGATATACATTCACACCTTTCTGTCGGAAAAGTTAATATGGAAAATTTAAAACACAAATAACAAAGAAATGTAAAGGATGTTTATAATGTAACTTAAAACAATGCTTCCACACTAGAAATAATAATAGAATAATGGCTCCTCCTGGCACTGTTGAGTCCCCTGGCTAAGGACTCTTCCTTTTCCTGATTGCTGGCTGTAAAATTACCCCTCCATTGGCTCCACTCCATTGCTGCCACATTTCAGCCATGCAAAGGCAATGTGAGCCATTTCAGAATTGTCTCTAACAAAGAAAGACACAAAGTTTGAAATGCAATGAGATCCTCAAACCAAAGATGGCAACCAGGAATATACAAAACTCCTTTAGCATTCTCAGGGTGCTGTGCTATGAGCAAGACTCCTTTTAATTAATGGAAGTAACCACCACCTTTAATGTTTCCATGTTTACATTCTAAAAAGGATCAGCCCAGAATAGACTATTTCAAAAAAGGATAATACAAGTTTTCATATATTTTTCCACATTCTGCTCTTTTTCCTCAGAAGTAATGAAATTTGGAGAGATCTACCCTAACTAGCCACCTTTCTTTCCCCTCATTTGTTGCATGTTCTTTCAGACTAAGTAAATGCTCAGCTCCTTGCACCAAGCTATTTTCACACTTACTAACTCAGAGCTAGCAAGGAGATTAAATGTGCAAGAATTTTACAAATTTTTCTTTGCATATGCAGATCTTCAGACCTGGAATACACCCAAGTTCAATGTGATCAATATATGATCATGCCACATTAAGGGATCCTTTGAGAATAAAAGGGGTTCTTTATTATTTGGGTGTTGTTTTTCTGCACTGGTCAATAGGAAAAGCAACATAAATTCACAGAAGTAGCTCTCCTCCTCGTTATGTCTTAAATGAGATTAAATTCATTTTGAGTTAGAAAGATAAAAAAACTATGTGCAAAACACTTGTGGCAGAATCACATGTGTAAAGTTTATAGTGTTGATAGCGGTACTCAGCAGACATTCATATCTTAAGTCATGCTCTAAACACTCTATCTTAAAAGCAACTGCTTCTTTAAGAAATAAAATAAAACTCATTCCATTAAAAAAAAAAAAAAAAAAAANNAAAAAAAAAAAAAAAAAAAAAAGAGCTTGCAAATACACTACAGTACTTTGAAACAGATCTTCCACTCTTTAAGCCTTCTTCCCCTGCGTTCCCCCACCCCCTTTTCCTTTCAGGAAACAAAACTCAAGAAGAGAAAGAGAGAGAGAGTCAAAAGGTTACAGCCAGCTTGTAAGTGCAAAGAACGTGAGAGGCCCATTCTTCCCCTTAACACCTGACATCCCAGGGTACATTTTCCCCAGTGCCGAGGCTGCTGGATTAGCCATGCAGCTCCTGGTGATAATGGAAGCTGTGCATCTCATTCACCATGCACTGATACTTAAAGTTCTTCTCCTACCCTGTTCCTGTAAATTGTTCTTGTTCCTGCTGCACAGTTACAAACTTAATTAATGACAATTTGCATTTTGCCATGATTATACCCAGTTAAGTACCTTTTCTGAGGCCCAGATAACAGATAAGAATTCATTCCTGGAATTCTGAAGTCTGAAAAGTTGCAGTAAAATCAGTAAAATTATGCATTTATTCTTAATTACAAATAAAACCCAAGAGAGAACCTGACACAAAGCTAATAAATGTTAAAGCTTTGATTAAGAAAAGAATCCTGATCAACAATCTTTGTAACGGCATTAGGACATTCATGCTGCTATTCCTTGGCTAAGAATAGCCAGGTTTCCACGATTTCCACAGCTTATTGTAGCAGTGAAACACATCTAAGGCATGTGTGTTATAGGTACAGAACAATGAACATGCCAGAGAGAAATACTAAATCACCAAAGCCTTTGCTGCACCCTTTTTAGGATGGAGGTTCCTCATATGCCTCAGATGTAGCTGAGATCTGCTTGCTTGGCTGATGCTGTAGGAACAAGGAAACAATTACCTCTAATTAGGTGCATAATCGTGCACAAAATGGAAAAGGACTGAAAACAAAGTTAATTCTAAACACCAGAAGTCTTCAGGCTAAAGGACAAAAGAGAAACAAGATTGATTAGGGTAGAAAAGGTACACTTCACAAAAATCAACATCTAGCTCCTATAAAAAATAGGTGGAGAAAGTAGGACAATATAATTACTTGGAATTTCCTGCTATTAATAAATGCTATGTTCTAATTTAAAGATAACTTAATTTCAAAAAATTCCAAGGTGAATCAGAGCAAAAACTTTAGAAGTTAATTAACAAAATGCTGGAAGTGAAAATGTGAGCTCCTTGCTGTAGGGGGGTAGCTCTGGGATGTTGCTCACCAGCTGCAACCAAAAATGTCAGTCCCTGCTTCCTCTCACCCCTCACCTACCCCATCCTAAACACCAGCCAAGTGCTTTCTGCTGTGTATGCAAGGCACTTGGTCAATTTGGAAGGTACAGGTTTTCACTTTTTTCTTTATAGTGCAAAAAATATTACAAATTTTGTTTCTTGGATTTTGCAAAATGTCCTAGTTCAGTCATGGACAGGAGAGAATGTAACAAATATTGCAGGAGGAATCTGAGAAGGGGGAAAAAAAAATATAGAGGCAAATTAAAATTCTGGTAATTGATAGCCAGGCTTTCAAAAACATACTGAGACAACTCAAACATTTATGACTCAAATGTGTGAAAAGTCCAACGAGAACATCCCAAAGAAGGTTTAAAGGAAGGCTACACAGGTGTGCGGCTCCTTTAAGAAGATTTTATGACCAGCAGAATGAAAGTTTCCTGAAGAAATTGGTTCTTACAACTTGTTTAGATCCACTGTGGTAAAAACCTTGCTTCAGCTGGTTTGATTTCCTAGAAATGAAAACAAGTGGGTGTGTATTTGTCATTTGGAATCTTATTGAAGGACTAAGGTTATTTATTTATTTTTTAAGTCACTTGGGTCTTACAAATATGAGTGAATACAAAGACAGAGATTAAAGAGAGTGCAGTCATTCCAGAGACAAGCATTAAATGAGATTTTAATGGGGTCTGTCCATCACCTCACCAGTAACCTGCTAGGTAAAACCACAAAAGCCCTCATTAGACCTGCCCACTGGCCAGGATGGTTTGATTCAGCTTTGTTTTTCAAGTGAGAGGTGCTATTCATTTGGAGCACAGAACCAGACCAGATACAAACACAGGCACTACTTATTTTAGCTGTATTTATATTTGTAAAAAATAGACTTATAAAACAAATCTAGTGCCAAAAAAAGACCTTGAAGGGACAAGATACATAAATGAATTCCAAGCATTCCTGTCAATATAGCAACAACATAATGTTTGTGTACAAAAACTGTGCCAGACTGACTAGGGGGTGGGTGAATATACGTTGGACAAAGTTTAGGCTGTAATTCTAGCCCAGCGTGTCCAGCCATTGACCCTACTGTTTAAAAAGAAGCGTTTAGCTCTACTTGACATGAATGAAGACTTCCTAAAGCACCTGTCTGGTGGAGATGCCACATCCTCACACACATCTCATTACATTAATCCCTTCATGTCTGCAAACCCCATCCCATGTTGCCAATGTGGACAAACAATTAATCTGTTCTTGAAAAAATCTGAATGTCCTAAAAAATGTTACGGAAGTTTTAAAACTTAATCTCATAACATACATGAAAACACACAGAGGGGTAGAACCTTTTTCTGCCATTGCCCACACCAGTATTTAACATTGCTTTCAGAAGAAAAGTCTGGAATTTTTACCTACTGCATATCTAGGCATAACTCCCTGACAGAGAACTACAATGGGATAAAGCTTGGTAATATTTGCTCCGATTTATTTTCTCTGAAGTTACTGCTACTTCTTTGCCTGTGAACTTTTTACTTTTTTCTTTAAGTGTCATGAAAAACATGACCTTGCTGAAGCTTCTGAGTTAAAAATGAATTCTCAGTAGAAAAATATCCCTAAAGTAGATTCTCTCTTTTACCAGGGAATGCTCCAGCAGTCAACTTCAATTTGCCTTAAAGACAAAAAGGCATCTCTCTAGGGATAAAAATCAATCCCCAAACTGTCAGCAGCAACACACAAAGTTTAAAAATGTGCTTAATTCAGCACAAACAAATGCTTGTAAATTGTCAAGCCAATATGTGAGAAGTGTCTCTTCCATTAAATAAAATCATGAGCTAAACGAAAAAACTAAAAAGGGTACAAAGACACCACAAGCAGATATATTTTATCCACCTGATATCTATCAAGCACACTTGTACAGAATAATAAGAAACCATTCTTTACTAATAGAGTGCTGATTAAGTTTAAAATTATTTTAATTGCTACTGATTTTTTTAAAGGTTTTCATTACTGTGATGTTCCAGTGCGTGCAAAAGCACACCTTCTCCATACAGCTCGGCAATGGGCAGCAGTCTGGGACAACATCAGCTCAGATTTGCAATCTGAAGGTGATCCACACTCAGTGACAAGGAAATCAGTTTTCCAGCTTGGAGATGTCATCCCAAATTGCAACAACTGCAGAAACAACTGAAGCCATTGCTGGGCTTCAGATGTGCAGAAGGGGTGCCCTTGTCCTCCTCCCCTCAAGGCCAGAGCAAGGCTACAGCCTCCTCTTCTTGTGCACCTTGTGGCACCAGTGGAAACTGCTCCCACCCTCCTGCCTTCCTGAGGTGACCCTGCCTCCACCCGGCAGCACTCTGACATCCTGGGAACTGCCTCCACACCCCCTGCAGCACAAAGGTGAGCTGCAGAGCCTGGTTGGAAGCTGCGTGGGCAGACAAGGACCTTCCCCATCTGTCCATTCTGTCTGCAGGTGCTCTGGAGAAAGGGATGGGACTGTTTGGCGGGTTTAATTCGGGTCTTTACCACATTCCTGGATGCTATTGATCACAACACGGCAGAGACAGAACATGTTAACAAAAGAAATAATACAGCCATGGCAGCTGTTACAGTAATTTCTCCCCAGGATATTGAGAACTTGGACTTTTCCCCCTATATTCCCCCTATGTATGTGTTTTGTACCCTAGTAGATGAGCCCATCATGTAAGATGAGCCCACATTTGTAAGAAACGTTCTCAAGATTTAGGCAGAGCTCCACCCTGGGCTCCTTAATCTTCAATGAAAGAATCTTTCTCTACCCCAGTTTCTGATCTGAAAATCTCCATCAAGAGTATGTAATATGGACTTCATTATCACATAGGTTTTATGCAATAACCAGTAAAAGCCTTTCAGTTTTGTTCTCACGTGTGGCTGTATACATCAGAAAGTCCTGAAACAAGAAAGTGTTAGTCAGTGTAAACAAGAAGGTGTTTTGCAAAAAAATAGGCTGTGTTTTACCTAAAAAAAACCATTTGCAATGACCCAAAAATAAAATTAAAATGACCCACCCTCCTCAGAAAGGTTCTAACACAGACTCAAAGATCAAGTTTCAGTGATTTCTGCAAAATTATAGCAAAACTTCCACAGTGTTAAGAATGGAAACGCATGTTCTACAGTATTGAAAAATCCACCATAAATCAGTTAAAATACATAACCATAAATACATATGAAAATAGAAAGTGAATGGACAGCACAAAAACCAGGAAGGTTTCATACAACAAAAAAGAAAGTGGGGGAACCATCAAAGCAAAATCAGCAATAACCAGAGCACTAAACAGTGCTATTTGATGGTTCTTTTGTGCAGAATGTAGAAAAAAATAGACCAAGTTCCATGCTGGAGATGCACTGCAAGACAGACATGACCATGTGCCATTACTATGGTTTCATGTTATTTTCTGTGAGCACAGAAACACTGTGAGTTGTGAACTTTTAGGTAGGAACAAGGAAAAAGAAAAAAACCAAAACATAACCAATGAGGAAAAACCATAAGAAAAAAAGTTGCCATCTCCTTCTGCCATTACTTTCAGTGGTAACAACACAGTCAGATATCCCCACACTGACACGTCACACAATTTCACATGTAAGGCAATGATGCCAGAAAAGGAATGGCTACTGCTACTCTCTGAATTGCTTTTTAATAAAGCTTTCTGTGGAGACTACTAAGAATTGAAAAGGGAGGAAAATACTCCACATTTCCTGGTTTATCTTGAAAATCAAAAAGTCTAGGTTATTTGGAGCTGATACTTCAGAATGATCAGAAATATTTTCATCACTACTTTAATAAATAAATTTTCTGATACATGTGATCAAAGGCAAAGATTAGCTCAGGAATCCAGACATCATTTATTTTGGCAGTGTGCATATGTTAGTAGATTCTTTTGCTCCTCCCTAGGAGGAGCAAAACATGAGTTTAGAGAGATGGTATGGGGTCCATACAAAAATCTGAAAGTTCAAAGCTATATTGCTTAGCTTAGTCAGCCAGGGAAGTGAACTAGAGCAATTAAACTATCTAGCATTCAAAAATAAGACTGTAAACTGTTCCAGAAGGGAGTAAAAATTCAAAATCACAGGTATTGGAGATCCCTTTCATTAGCTGGTTCCCACTTCTGGACATTCCATCATCACCTGAGTTCTCCCTGTAGCTGTTCTTACTACTAAAAAATATTTTTAGTAGTAAGAATGTGCATATAATAATATATGTTCTGAATTGCCTACTGTAAACTGAATTCCTAGTTATAACTCTAGCTATTCTCCATCAAATGAAAAAACTTAATGGTTCTTTGGTTCTCATAACACTGAACTATTTAAGTTTTTAAAGAGCAGTTACTTCTCTGCCCCTTTCACAGAAGACAATGGTTGTTGCTCAGGTCCACAGTATAAAAGTCACTATTTCCATTAAGTCCAAAGATGACAACAGTGCAACTTCAGCTAAAAGGCCAAATTAATAGGTTCAAGTCAGCATCAAATAAATGGGGGTCTCAAGCACAAAATCCATACCATATCCTGCCCTTGGAAGGCAGACATACACTTTGGTTGAGTTAAGCAGGGCAGTCCATACTGCCTGGAGTGCTTGTTGCTGTGTCCATACACCTTGAAGCAGTCTGCCACACTTTCTGTCTTTTCTTTGGGCCTTAACTAGAATCTCTCAGAATTTGTAGGTATGGAGATGGTCACCTCTTGCAATATCAAAAGGTGGACAGGGTTACTGGGATTGAGCCAGCAGTTCTCAAGGAACTGTCAGTGTTTCACAGTTTTGGTTTAATACTTTGGAAAGAGAGTTCCTGATTCTGCATGCCAGGCTGAATCCAGCCCCATGCCTTGGGGAACTGATGGGATGGGGGAGTCCAGGGGTAACTCATGAGCAGGGTACGATCAGAAGTTCCAGGGATGCTGTGGGAGAAGGAATCAAGGGAAGTGTACAGCTGGGACCTGCAGCAGTTGTGCTGGAAGCCTCAGAGGAACCTGCTGGGGTTTCTGTTTCAGCAGTCAGGGATCTGAGCTACCCTGCAATAACTGCATCCCCTCAGTGGCATTAGGACCTAAAGTGGCAACACCATCTCAGCTGCTGGCAAACCATTTACAGCTCCAGTTTTGTAGTCTGGGCACTCCTTGGTTTACATTAACAAAGTACAGGCAGCAAAAGCAAAAAGAAAAACTTAATCTTGTCCTTGTCACAATTTCATTCCTATGTCCCAGTCTTTCACATCCTATAGTCTGCTCATCACTGTGCTGGACCCTACTGCAGCAGGAAGGGGGGAGGCAAGATAGTCAGGGGGGATTGCGACCTGAAACCTTACACCAAAGGTCTGTGAGCACAACAGGCTGAAGATTCCCTGAGGGAAATCCTTGCCTGGGCTTCCTAAGAGGTAACTAGAGGGCTGCTGTGCCTTCCCTGCCCACTGTATGAGAGCCAGACAGCGTCTGAACAATTAGTATTTGATTTGGGTTAAGAGTCAGACACCACCCGGGGCAACGTCCAGACTGCAGCCAGGGATACCGTTTCCGGAAACAGAAACAACAGGTGGGAGTTTGCACATGGCAACGCTTTGTACACTTAGAGCACCACGGTGTTTCAGTGCAGACCACTAAAACACAAGCATACAACATTTTTCAGGGTGATTTTTTGCATTGTGTTGTAGCAATATCGAGAGTAGAGCCTATCCCCGAACTCCCTGATCTTTTGTAACAGCCAGTGATCCCAAACTCAGCGATGCAAGTACTGCCTTACTTTCTGTGCTGTTCCAGTCTTTGTCTGTCAGACGAATGTGCACCACATCATACAGTGAGAGAGCATGGAGGTAGTGAAAGGGGGCTGCTGTATGACTGGAAAAGGGTGTTACTTTCAGAACTCCATTTCAGTTATGGCTGCAATCCTGCTTTCCTTTGTTATCTGATAGAGCGGGAGAAAAATTGCAGCAGGTCATTGGTAACTCCAGTCATGCAAAGCTATAGAGGAAAAAAGTATACTCTGATTTCTGGAAGTCTACAAGCTCTATGCAGGCCTTCCTGTCATCTCTATGAGTACAGACAAAAACTGCTCTCTGAAGACACCAAATGTTTTGTGAAACAATCTAACCTCCATCACACAAACCTATTTTTTTCTTCTTAGCAGACATCCACAGTCAAATAAATATTTGTCATTGCTGCTCCTTATTCATTTGTATGTTCAAGAGAAAATTTGCACAACTTCAGAATCAGACAATATATTTTATCACCTCTGACTATCTGGCTTAAAATACTAGGTAGGTGCATCACTCATTTCTTAATTTAGTGCTTCTTCTCTAAACCTATTCCTGTTGAATGGACTGATGGCTTCATGACATTATTTCCACCTTGCCTGAATGACTGAAACTATGCAAACAGAACAACAAAACAAGAAATAAATCTTTAAAATGCAAGGATATTGGGAAGATAATATCCATAACAAACTTTCTGAAATTATTATGGTCTTGGAACAATTCCACGTGCAGGAAGACCACGTGTTACTGACGCCTTGAGGTTTAGCTCTTATGTTCTGAATTGCCTACTGTAAAACTCTGAAGTGCCTTACAGCCTGCTGCTGCTGCTCTCTCATGCTAAGATCGACATAACAAAGTCCCTAGGTTTGCTCTCCAAGGACACCTAGGCTGTCCTGGGCCCAGAACTGTGTAAACCAACATCTTGGAAAGGGGGGCCGAGCTTGGAGAACTTACATCATTAGCTAAAGTTTTAATTGGCAAATTTATGCTGATATGCAAATGGACCAAACCTATGAAAGTGTGAAGAACTCGTGACTTGTCGTCCATCTTGGAGTCCATTTTGGCAGTAGCCTCTGGGCTCCCCAGGGTGTACCTTTGAAGGCCTTTCAAATAAATATCGCCTTTATTCCCTTATTTCTGTCTAGTCTCTGTTTCCAGGTACTCACTTCAGGCATCATTACTATCCTTTTAGTATTTTCACAATCCTACTCATGAAAAAATATATTTTTAATATTTAGGCAGCACTAATTTATAACCTTTCTGAGGCCAACAGGTGAAAAAAATTGGCAGAGCAAAAGTAACTTATGCACATTGGGCACGGACATGAGAAAGTTTTGTCTTGAAAGAATACACACTCCCTCTCTTTCCCTTTTCCAGTGAAATCCCTCAGCTGGACTGGTTGTCACCTGACACCTCAGACTATCAGGTTAATGCTTAGTGAATGTTCTCTTCACGTTTATACCTGAAGGAAAGCTGAAGTGATTTCAGAGTTTAAAAAGCCCTGTGGCATTCAAAATGCCCTACGAGCCCTCTGGGAAGTGCAGTTCCCAAGCTACAGCTCCGGTCTAGCACTGCAAGAGGCACAGCAAAATTCTACATACGACATTACAAACATGCCCTAAACTCCACCCCAGAGGGACCATCTTTGAGGCTGAGAGAGCACTTCAGTCTCAGTTCCCCTGCAGACCTTTGCCTCTGTGCTGAGGCTGCTATGCAGGGTGCCAATTAGTGCCAGCCGATTGCTCCTGTGATGTGCACACCTCTCTGGGAGCCGGACTGAAGCTCCCAGCTCATTTCCTACAGGTCACTGGTTGTTGACAACTCTGTCCGAGATTGACTAAGGCCCAATTTGGATTAGCAATTTAGCATCAAGGTCCTGTGTTGCACTGCCCTCCAACCTCTCTCATGTAAGCAATTTGAATACAGCAACTTCCCAGCTGCAAATTGACTACAGTTTCAGAGGGAGGGGTGTTAGAAAACTCCAGAAGCAAGTACATTTACAAAGCCTGCTGTAAAGTGTTATTGGGAAATTAAACTGTGCCTTGCCCCCTTCACCTCTTGCTATGTAGACTGCATTTAAAGGATTTCATTAGGGCCAGAGGCCAGAGCTTACATTTCTGTTGCCAAGTGAAATGAATCATGGAAGAAATTGACTTAACTGGGGATTCCAATAAAATACTGGGTTTAGAACCAGGGAGTCAACAAATATTCGGCCGCTTCAAAATTTTTAAGACATGAGCAGGAAATTTTTGGTTTATTTTAGAATAAGAAAAAATGCATAGTTATGAAGTCTTCTTCAATCTAATTTAATAAACCCACCTCAACAAAATGATGAGAAAAAGGATACTCTTACTTGAAATGTATGTAGCATTGTAGGCCATAGGATACCTGCAGTAGTTAAACTTTCAGTGCTCTTAGTACTTTAAATTGTATTCTGTGGTATTCCAATGTATATTTCCCTTAAGCTGCAATCACTTTTACTAGCTAAACTTCTGCCAGATGCTTATCATAGATCCTACAGAACTGATTCCAGTGCCAGTCACTACCACTGGGAGCAGCACCCTGTGATGGCTTCTTTTCCCTATATTCTCATTCCCGATGCTGCTATGGAATGGTCATGGGATGCAAACAGCATGTACAGACTCCTCCTTCTCAGACTGATTCCTTATCTAATCCTCATGAGCTGCAAAAGCTTTTTTTTTTTAGCCACATCAAATGAGTACAACCACAGTGCACATACAGTTCTGTCTGGTGTAAGACAACGTTGTGACTGCACCCATGAAAGGAGTTGTAAAGGAATTGTATGTATAGGTCATAGCAGTTGTTAAAATTGTATCATTTTCATATACAATCAGAACTGCTGTTATTCTAAGATGAAGAAGGTGTTACAAACTTTCTGTGCATCTAATCCAGCTCAGCCACATCCGTACTCCAGAGGTATGTAAACACTCAGCAAAAATAGAAAGATATCTGCTCAGCAGTGTCAGCCACTTGAGGTGCTCCATTTCCTTGACTCCCGCTCATCTTTGACAGATGATTGTAATGCAATAGCTCAAAGGAGATAGGAAACAGGAGACTGAGACACCCCTGCAGGGCTCCACTGAGTTTCAAAGGTGCTAGCAGCAAGAAACACAGTAAATTAAAAAGCTAGAGTGACAAGCAGTGCAATCTTCAGGGCTAAATATATATTGTATGCTGTATGAAGAGTCACAATACAATCAGCTCCTACTGGAGAACAGCTGTACAGTAAAGACAGATATCTAAGAGTTAAGTTGTCTAAGTAGTAAATAAAAGTATAATAAAAAATAAAGCTTTCTGAGTGAGGGCCACATGCAGAAGAGCATGAGAAAGCAGTTGGGGACTTTGGTGTTCCCCTTGCTTCGGGCACTCAAAGCACCTCACAGCCAAGCAAAACAAGGAGGTGCTCCCTGCCTGAACTGGGGCCAGGTTTAAGACAGCTCAAAAGGACACATGAAAATTGGAACATTCCCTTTGTTGTAATCCTGTCCATTCCAGCATGAAATGATTGCTGGGATTCCTGAGCTTTAAGCTTTGTCTGCTCTTTGTGGCACCTGATGTACCCACTTTGCTGGTGACTCATGATGCTATCCCAGCATTTTACATCTATCTTTGCTAAGGTATCAGGCAACTAAGAATGAAAATCAGAAGGATTCTATTATTCTTGTTTCTTGAGGACTGAGCTGAGGAGTGCTGTTCTAATGCCTTTTACACAGAAAGAAGGCACAGCAACTGTCATGCTGAATTGCAGCCTTTGGGACTGGTCTTTACTTGCACAGATGGGAGAAGCCCAATAGTTTTCTTGGATATTTGTACTTCACAAGGAGGACTTCACTATATTGTAAAAAAAAGAGACCTTGCTACCAGATCATATTCTATGTATGATACAGAGCTGTATATATTAAAAAATAAATTTAATCCAGTCAACGAGTACCTTCTAGTATGTAGGTGAGAAAATACTACTTATAGAATACAATTTGTTGCAAGAGAAAACTGGACAAATTCTTTTTAGAGGAATGATATTTTTAACACAAAGAATATATTTTAATTAAAGCTGCCTGTTTAAGGACATGATAGATAAATCCTGAAAGTCTTTAAGTCAAACCTGATCATCTTTTTAAACTCTGTGTTAGAGCCCAACAGAAGTGATAAGCTTGAGACAGCTTTATTTAGTGTGGCACTATGGCCTTTGGTAGGTCATGGGGTCAGAGAATATCAGTCACCAGGGCTGCCTCTTCTGATGACTTTAATCTTTAAAACCTTCCAGTGAAACTGTGTGACCCATCGTTAGCAAAACGCATAAAAAATGGCCAAAGTGCATATTTGGTTGCACATGACATCATAAATTACCAACAGGACCATTCTGACCAACGAGTTTTCCCTGGAATTAACCAAGAAAAAAATGGGGAAACAGGGCTCCCACTGTCACCACTGCCTATCAGCAGACACCACCAGGATGAGCTGATGCCGTGGTGACCCAGCCAGGTCTCCACCCCCAAGCAGTCAGTCACCTCTGCCAGAAGTGAAATCTTCTTGAAATCACTTTGACTGAGCTCCCCAAATAACACATTTGTAAAACACCAGCACTAACACCTTACCCTGGGAAGTACAAGGCAGTGCTGACTATCTGTGTTTGATCCCATGCTCCCCTCCTGCCTCACTACCTTTCACAGCTCCAAGACCACGAAGAGGACCAAATTTCAGTTCTATATATCCTTTCACAAAAGTTTCACTTGATTAAAAGTTGTTCAAATAGTTTTACTCATAAAACATGGATGTTAAAAAAAGACATTATTAAAGAAATATTCAACCTCAAGCCAAGACACTGAAACCAAACCAAACATAAAAGACCAGGGAAACATACTGTAACTCACTCAATAGTGTAACAAAATGCTATCACTGCAGAAAAACACAAAAGTAATAAAAGTAACTTCAACCGTAGTAGCTTTCAAAGTGTTAGGTACAGATGGAAATTTCCTAACCTGATTTAAGAAATCTATTCTGCTGTGCAGTCTCCTTATTTTTTTCCTCTGTGATGTGAAATTTCAAAAGCCTCCAGCATTTTTTCTAATTCTGAGCTGAAGTTCAAGGAATGAATCTAAAAATTGTTGAAAAATTACTTTAAATAATAATAATAAGTTCCACAGCCACCATTCTTTTACACCTCTTGGCAGGGTTTCCTGAAAAATGGGAATGAATTAGGAGCTAAATGTCTTTGTAAACGCAATTTGAGCAGTGAATTAGAGTACGGTTCCTAAATCACTTGAGAAGATAAATTCAGCTTCTTGGTTATTTGGTCTCCTAACATTTTTATTTATCTCTATTTGGATTGCAGGTATATTCCCGTTTCTTTTTATAGCAAAAGACAAGCAGATGTAATGGAAGCTCAGGAACTCCCTTTAAAATTATAACTCATTTTGTTTGCAGGCACTGAAACACAGAAATAAGGGACAGGAACACAGGAACTCTATTCTTCTTCATTAGAAGCATCACGTTAAGGATAGTGACAGGTTCCTCAACTTGAGAAAAGAGGCCCATTCCTACACGAGTTTTTGCTCTAAAAACAACCAAGTTATTCATCCCTGTAGCAGGAAATGGATTTCACTTTTATATAATTTACTCAAGGAACTAAATAGAAGAGGAAAAAATTGTAATTAAACCATATTTTAGAAGCTTACCTGGTGCTGCACAAACTTCCTTACTAGAAAACACTAGCCTCCTGTTAGTGAGGATACTTGGGTTGTTTTCTTTCTTTTACTCTACACACACCATCAAGCAATATCAGTCCAGATACAGAATTCAGTATGTACGTATTTGGAAATTGCAGAATTAATGTGCAATTTAAACTCAGCATAAATGCTTATCTGGGCTTGATTAATAAATAGCTTATGATAGGCTTTAATACACAGCACTAATGTTGCTCCATTTAATGTACAAGATAGACAACGCTCATTTTAAGAGAAGTTCACTTCTTTGTTTTGTTCCATTCCTCATACTGCAATCCTTTCTAGCGCCCTTTATTTCCTATACATGGCTTAAAACCTGTTTTGAAGACAAATTTATTTACTTTGCCCAGGTGGTTGTTTTGGTGCTCATCATCAGAGGATACAAGTGATTCAGCCGTATCATTTTTGCTGCAGCCTGGAAAAAGTCAGCATCCGTCTCATACAGATGACAAAAGATGTGCAGGGAGAGAGACACAGGTACACCAAATCTGAGACATCTGGCACATGAGCTGCAAGAGCAGATAGCACTGCTCGTTATTCTGTAGACTCAAAACAACTCTCTAGTGACTTCAGGAGTAGACGTGGGTGTTCAAGCTTCTGATTAATCAGAGTGTAGGATCTCGCAGTCAGCACGCAGAAGCTGGGGAATACAGGCATGATATGAAAAATTTACTGACTTTGCTAAACAGCAGTGGCAGGGACAAGACTACAGCCCTATTTTTCAGAGTCTTATCTAACTTCTCACCTATATATTTCCTTTCCTGTACTCTTTGATTAATCTACTACACGCCATCCAACTGCAAGAAATGAACAGTCTCTTCCACTGCACAAGCCTAGGTATCCCTGGGCAGGTCTAACTTGGGATCTGGATGAGGCAGAAATCCCACAGGAGGTGAGAATGGGAGAGAGAAAGAGGCAGAAGATAATTACAGAGCACTGAACTCTAGTGCACGTGAACAAATGAGCCATCTTAAATGACCTCAAATCTGCCATTTTTTTGACCTTTGAACACTTCACTTTGGTGCCTTAATAATCCTTTTTCTATGTTTTTTTTTTTATGCTACTGCCGTACAAAATCCTGTGCTTTATGTGCCAGAGAACTTGTTTATGCTATAACAGAATTTTGGAAGGGCATTAGAGGACTAGAGGGACATTTCCATATATAACTTTCTAACTTCATGCTTTGCTTTTTACTTAAAATCAATGTTGATTTGGTTAGTTTTTTGTTTGTTTGGTTAGGGTTTTTTAGGGGGAGGGTATTTGTTGTGTTTTATTGAAACTATGGAATTAATTTCATGCGTGTGCCTTTCTTGAAAAACTACACATTCTAAATAGTCCCTTTTTTTTAATTAAGAATGTCTTTTCCATGATATTTGTTGAAAATTAAGCCTCAAGCCACATTTAAGCACTGAGATCTGGATCACTGAAAAAGATTGGACAAAACATGAAAGCCAGCTGAACATCTAAATCACATCCAGAGTGGGACCATCCACAGCAGGATGGTGACCCTGTGGGGCACGCTGCAAACATGCCATTAACAGTGTCACCTAAATAAGCCCAAGAACCTCACCAGAAGAAAAATACTCAAATTCCTACAGTGTGGTTCTCTGTCATTAGCATTTTGCAGTTTTGCCTGCGCATTGGATGGATTTTCTTTCCCATTTGGACAGGGGAACCATCCCGGCTCCCCGCCGCACAGAGCTGCGGTTCGTACAGCCCAGGCTGTGCGGGTGAGGCCCGGCAGGCGATGTCCTCTCCCGGGAGCCGGGCTGGGAGCCGTGCCGGGAAGGAGGAGGAGGATGCCCGGCCCGGGGACGCTGCTCTCCAACGCCGGACCAGGAGCATCCTCTAGCGGCCAGCGCCTCGGGAAGCCCCCGCGTCCCCCAGGAATAAGAATCTTCTGGAAGACGGAGGGAAATCAGCAACCAGGGGAAACGGGCAGAAGCCAGAAGGGTACTAAGAAGAAGAAGAAGGATCTTTTTCCGCTCTCATTTATGTCTCCATGTCAGGCTGAATGGGAAACAGTTCTCTCCTAGGTCCCGAGTATCACAGTCTCCCTCTCTGCTCTGGAACACCCTCATTATCAGCTGTGCTTTGGCTTGTAAGAAAACAACAAAAGGAACAGACCCGATCCCCGCCCCCCCAAATATACAAACAAAAAAACCCGAACACCACAATATTCCCCAAACACCCACAAAAAAACTCCAAATGAAAACAAACCAAAACATCCTACAAATCCAACCAGTTTGAAAGGACTGTGTACACAACTCTGAAGTGTGTTGCATTTGCATTAAACTTGTAGCCACTTCACTTAAACAACAGCCACATTACATTCTAATCAGCCTACGGTGCAAAAAAAACAAAAGGAAAAATGCGAAAGAAAAAAGAGCAATCACATGAACTTGCTATTTCCCCAGACCATAAAACAATCTCATTATGGTTTAAAATAAGCAAATAAACAACCAACCAAATAAATAACAATCAAACAAAAAAATAAATAAATTATAAAAAATATATAAAGAATTGCCCAGTAAGAGCTCCCCAGTTCAACTGCTTGGGACCTTTAGAGAATTTGGTACGGATGTGGACTGAAGTTTGGCACTCTATACTATTATTATGAGCTGGGATTGAGGCAAGTAAAAAGCCTATGGTGGGTACACACTGGCTGAAAACATAAATTAGTTTGTTAGGGCATAAATCACACAGCAAGGTCAAGGAACTAGAAGGCAAAGCACAAGTGCCTAATGTTTTACAGCCCATGAGGATTGCACTTGGGATTGGAGACGGTCACCTTAGAAGCTGCAGGATGAGGAATGTGGCCAAGACATACTGGGTTTGGTGGGGAGGATGGCTCTTGGGAGACTTCCAGCCTCACAACTGCACTCTTTTCCTTTGGCCAGCTGCCTTCTCTCAGGCAGCATTTGCCCTCCAAACACATCAAAACAGAGCACATTCACCTGGACTACTCTTAATAGTCTAACACATTCCAACCATGCCTGGACTAGGAAAAAAGGTAGCATATTTTGACAGGTATGACAGCACTATGGTCAAGTGCAGCAAGTATTTCTAAAAGTGACTATGTTTGACTCCCAGGCAAAGCTTAAAATTAGTCATGTCATGATGGGTAATATTTTGAAATAAAATTTTCAAATTTACCTTGGGTTTCCACAGAGGATAATTTTAAGGAAGCTTTGCCATGTTTTAAAGCAGACTGTATTTGCCTGTCTTCTCATGAAAGGAAAGTGTGACTCAGTTTTCTCCCATTTCTGCCTGGATGCAGTTAGAGCCTGGAGAGCACCGTGCCAGCAGCAATGACTAAGCCACCATGTGTTTGTGGATTAGCCATGACCTGGCCACCATGAGTGGCACTCCAGCAATCTCACACTCTGCTGCCCGAAGGTGCTGGCCCTGATGTACCCATCACTGAAGAGAAGTAGGCAAAGAAATGTAAGTACTCCTGATGTCCACTAGACCTGCGAGACACACACCAAGGGTGGTGCGTTGAGAGCACTTGTCTGTCACATCACTCTAGATGGAGCAAACAGAAAATTCACAGGAAAACAAACAAAATTTCTTCTGCAGTGACAACTATCCTTCGAGCGCTTAACCTGCACTCCTATCAAGGAACCCTGAAGATTAATTTTTAAACACATGGCACAGATCACATGTATTGCTGATGTAGTTTTACTAACCTTCTTCTGTATTTCAGTGCAGTGGAAACCAAGAGACACTTCTGGTAAAGACACAATGTGGCAGGAGACCAAACATTTACTCTCAAATTTCAACCAGACCTTCAAATCAGGTCATGGCATAGTACATATACATTTTTATGCATATATATATATATATATATATATGTATATGTATATGTATATGTATATGTATATGTATATATATGTGTGTACATACCCTCTGTAGCTAATTAAATATACACACACAAAATGATGCCGTCTTAATTGGCTACTACAACTTAAGACAGTTATTGTCTACATACTTATAAGAATCCAAACATATGCTCAGGGGGAGGCAAAAAGACAAACAGAATACTAGAAAATTAAAAGAAAAAGAAAAAGGAACAAAAGACATGATAAAGTCCAGGCACAGCTCTGGTAACTTTGCCAAAAAAAAGATGTACCAGAAGTCTACATGAGAAAAGCAAAGAGTATGACCTATGGTGTAAGAACATAAAATAAATTGGAAAGCTACAAAATTACTAGCAGGATAGAGAATGTGGTAATGGTTATTCCCTCTTACCCATTAGGGAGCCTCAAATACAATTATGAGGCAGCAGCTTTAAAACCTGCAAGAGAAGTACATTTCCACACAGCTCGTATCTAGATCCTGGAACTCATTGCCACAGAACACTTCACTAAGTGTAAATTTTACCAAGAAAAAGGTTGCAAATATACGCAAGAAGGTAAATCACAGCCTATTAACACAAAGATACAAAGGTCCTCTGCCTAAAGACAGTCAACTGCTTGATCCATAAAGAATGAGTAAGTACAGAAAGGATGAAGAAACATCACTGTTTACCTGACCAATTCTTCATGTTTTCCATTCTTTAGCTCTGTAAGGTTTTATTTTACTTGTCTTCTCCATGTAAGCTTATGTTTGTAGCCTACGAATTACTTAACCCATCACAAATGGTTCATATTTTATTGCTACCGCTGTAATCACCAAACATACACAGCATCCTTCCTAATCTCCCACTTCCTACAAAATTCAGTGATGCTCTTTCAGCATCCCAGATTAATCCAAGAAAAGTGTTTATTTTTATTCCTTTCTAAATTACTCGGTAACTTTCACCTGGTAGATTTTACGTTTTCTGATTATCTTTATATTTCACCTTGCGATACTGACTTTTAAGACTTTCAGAAACGGAGAAGTGAAAAAAGCAGAACTTATAAATAGTACTATGATAATCCTATACGCATAACAATGAAATGAAGAAGTGAACAGCTCTTTATAACCACTGCTTTACCTTACTGACACCTATGTGCTGAAAAATTCATTTACAGATTGATTTTTAACGAATTATTAAAGCTCTATTAATGCTACTGGTAGCATGACCTGTTATTCCTTCAGTAGAAATACCTCCATGAAAAGTTCACAGGTGGCCATAGATGGGTTGGGATTCTCTTTTGAAAAGTTAAAACTGCTCCATACTCGAGTCCATACTGCTGCAACTTTGCCAGCTAACCAGAGCAGAGCTAAGCGCCATTCATTAGAGTTCTTGCAAGCTCCACAGAAATTAAGGAATTGTATAAACTTAAAAAGGGTTTCTAGCTGAAATTTTTATGGCCTTTACTACAGTGGAGTTTAAACCTCCATGGCTGAGGTTTGTAATTGCTACCAGAATGTTGTAGAACAGCAGGAGCATTATCACCAAAACCAGCAGCTGAAGAAAAAAATGCACCAAAGCCATAAAGCAATAACTCATGCCTGCCCACAGAAAGACTAGCTCATCATTCCATTACATACAAAGGACATCTTAGCCATGACTGCAACCCAGTATTAAGCCAAACACAGTCAATAATCACTGAAATATTGTTATTATTGGTTTTTTGTTCACATAAATATGTTGTGAACATAATAGTCTGCTGAAAGCAAACTGATACCTTTTCATAGGCAGGGATCCAGAACCTTCAAAATGTTATCATCAAAGTGTACAAAACAGATAATTTAAACTATCTTCTGGGTTTGGTTTTATTTAGATTCTTTTCTTTCTTTTTTATTCCTTGTCAGTAAAGATACAATTCTACTTTCTCAAAGTTTGTCAAAGACTGGACAAACTCATCCTTTTAATAAATGAATGGCTAACAAAACTTTGTTTTGTAACAGACTTGATGCTGGTCTGGTGAAGTCTGGAAAACTTTAAGTACAAATTCTACAATATAAAATGGAATGTTCACGGTGGAGAACAGCACTTGAGTTCCTACTGGCTCTGTAGAGCAGACAGGCTGACACACTTTATTGCTGCCTAGCAAATATTAGACATATTCTACCTGCTTTGACAAAGGAAATTTTACCCCATATTGTGTAACAACAGCAAAATAATATCTGTATAGTAAATCACTCAGAAAACAGTCAGTCCTATGAATATTAAAAGGAAACAAATTCAGTCTCCTTGTGAAGAGGAGACCTTATACTGAAGTTTATATGGTTGCCATCTCATGTCCCATCTTCTTCTGTTCTTCACACCAGAAAAAACTTTCCCAAATGTGTGAGTATTACACTGACTTAGTAAACAGGTTTACAGATTTTTCAGGAGTGTAAGGGTGTGCCATGGACTCAGTATGGGGACTGGAAAGTTTGTTAAACAGAAAAAAGGTGTTCTGTCACCTTAGGAGCAGTAGGATGAGGAACGTGGCCAGGACACATTGGGTTTGGTGGGGAGGGATTCCCTTTCTGTGAAAAACAGTGTTCTGTGTCTTCACTGAATGTAATGAAAGCTGTACAGCTTGGCCTTTATAAATGAACACCTCCCCCATCCCCAAATTACCTCAGCTTTAATCAATATTCTGTGACCCTGCCTTCACAAGGCTAATATTATCTTAAATCACCCATTTCAAGAGTCCATATTTATAGGTTCTCCTGTCTTCACCAAAGGGGGATGTTCAATCACAAGCCTTTCACACTAGAATATGTTACATACTACTTTTTGTATATTTATCCAGATCAGAAATAGGACAGGACTTACAGGCCTTTGGTTTGGTTTGTTTGGTCTGGGCTCTTTTGTTACATACAGCATACCAAATTCAACTTGGACCTAAACAAAAAACTTGATCAAATTATTCTTTTTAAAAAAAACAAGTAGTAAAATACATTTTTAAAAGATATGCTAAAATATTTAGGAAGTGGGACCATTCTTCAAAACCTTCAAAAATATAGCATGTTTTCAGAATATAATGTGTGAAAATATCCATACTTTTCACAATGCAATTTTGCTACTTTGGGAAATCTGCACAATCTTGCTACCATTTCATTTTCCATTCAGAAGCAAAATCTTACTAATTGGCTAGATATTGTCCTGCATATATCTAATATGTTTAAGTAGGTGTAACCAAATCCACATCAAGAGTACACCTGAAGGAAAAGTCTGAGCAGGGAAAAGTTCAAGCTCTAGAGTTGTTCAGGCTGAACTATACAAAAAATATCTGGGAAATCTCACATCTGTTATGACAGGAGAGCCATATGCCTCTAAAACTGCTTAAAATAAACCCAGATACTCTAAAGTTTATATGTATTGCAGGAGAACAGAAAGTGAAGCTAGGGTATCTTTTTCAAGAAACTACTGACAAAAAAGGGAACTTCATTATGTCATTGGGAAACATATCTTTTTGTCATAAAAGTGGAAGAAATACAAACTTTAATAAATTTAAAATACAAAATTAATATTAAAAAAGGCCTTTATGCAATTGTTTCATCTCAGAGCAAGTGCCTAACATGCTCCTTTCATTATAAATGTGCTGCATTTCATGATGTTAATTTAAAGTTATGCACTGTAAAGCATTGGACAATTACCTGTATCTGAACTAATGCAGTTCTATTTGTAAGGTATACTGAGGTCTGACAAAGGCAGTCAGACAGGAAAATCTATTGCATTTCTCATATTTGCTTGTAGCAAAATGATCTAGCCATGGACATCTGTGGCTCTAGTGTGACTTATATAAAACACATGGAATAACATCCTTTATATGCTCTCATCAGGGATGTAATCCTTGTAACTGCAATTCATAAGATGCAGAGGTGCCAGAAGAAGTATATTTAAGGCATAGAAAAGCATATTTATGAGTTTGAAGGTTATGTGTTTAAAGGGCTTTCCAAAGTATCGATAACATCCTCTCAAATTCAGGTTCTACACTTCTCCACTGAAAGTAACTGAGACCATCTCTCCAAGATTATTTTTATTATGAGTTTTAACATCACTAGGTGCTTTCTTAGTGCTTCACTTCAGTCTATTAGATCTTTTGGAAGCTACTGATCAGTTAGGAGATATTAGGAACAAATCGATGCTCTTGCTTATACTCTCAGAAATGGTTCACCCACTCAACAGATTTTGGGTTTCAAGATCCACAGCAGAGAAAGAAAAATATTATCTACTTCCAGAGCCAGATTTGCCCATACTATCCAAGGGAACAGATAGTACAATTCTAAGACAACGTGCACCTTACAGTTTCAGGCAGCTGGGTTTCATTCACAGCTACATTCTGCACCTTGCTGAAAAGGGTTCTCTTAGGAAAGAATTCCAAGCTTCAGATTTTCTCCTTAGCCAAGTTCCGAGGCCTGATATCTGCCCTTGCACACAGCTACTCTGTGACTGCACCGCAGAAAGCCATTAGTGAGCTTCTTCCCACTCTCTAGCATCAACACCTGGGTTCAACTATAGCTCATTTAGGTGATGCAAATTCTTGGCTGATCTAACTGACAATCAATATGAATTCTTAGGACATGCACCCTTTACCTTGTCAAAAGAAAATTTCATTAACTGGCAACTTGTTTCTGCTGACCACTCATCTTTCAATAAAGGAATAAAAACCACCTTCAATACAGTGAGGAAAGAGGCACTTAGCAAGTGCATTAACTTATCAAGTTCTGCTCAGGTTGTCTCCTGTCCTATCATTTGGATTACTGCATAGAGCCTAATAGCAGGACCCAGATGGATTCACTGCTCCACAGACTGGAGAAGAATCAGTTTATAAATGATTGCTTATGACAACTGAATTATCCAGAAGTTTAGAGTTAAGTATTTGCTGTGCTGATCATTTAAAAGATAAGATGGGGATCATTTAATGGAATCTGAAGCATGACATGGCTGAGGAGATTACAGTTTACAATCTACACTTTTATTACCAGAATAGCATTTAACATAGTATTCCAGAAGGAATGGCATAGAAAATACTGCAAAATGGGGTAGCTGCATATGCCCAAGATCACCTGCTTTTTCACAGTACTGGTTTATGTCATGTAAAACAAGTGTATGTTAATGCCTTCCAAAACAAGCCAGGGATTAAAACCTATGAAGCAATATACATTATTGAGACATTCAATAAATAAAGTAGAACAACAGTTCACATGAACCCAAGTTTCACAAAACCAGTTAAAACCAATTATTAAAAGGCAAGGGCAGTGGTAACAGACAGTGCCTGTTTTCAAGCACATGCCATGCAAAATATTTTCCTTGTGAGAGAAAAGGTAACCCAATTGTGAAACTCTCTCAGCAGCATTTCCATCCTTAGGCAACATTTTACAGCTATTGCTCATGCTGTGCTTCTGGCAGGCAAATGTCATTTTTAAATAACATGGGAGGAATGCAGAATTGGAGTCAGAGTTCACCAGGAAGATGAGCACAGGGCTCAGGGTTTAGTATACAGGTCACTTGGAACCAGCAGCCATATATTTTCTCAGTAATCTCTGTTGGTTAGAGATCACTGTGGTTCACAAAAAAGACAGAATGTCTGTCTGTCTGGTATGACAGGTATATAACAACTCTCAAAACCAGACACCCTCAAAAAAGACACTAATTTAGTCTCAAGCAGCATACCAGATAGTCAGACAGAAGGAATCAGCTTTAAACTGTGATCTTTCTGCTGACAATTCCCATCTTGCAGAAAATGTAGCATCAGGTCATCCTCTGCCATTAAGCTGTAGGCAAAAAAGTAAATGACAGAATAATGGCGCATCCTTGGCAAAAACCAATAACGAGAGAACCCAGTTTTCTAGGTTAAAGTCCAGCTACTACCCAGTTATGAAATACTTTGAAAAGTAGAAGGCATCTATTAAGCTTGATCTTTATAACTAGTGTGCAAAGCTTGGTCTTTGTAACTAGTGTGCAAAGCTTTTCCCTGAGGAAAATTACTGTTGAAAACGGATCTTTGCATACTTTCTTGCAAGGCTTCAGGATTTGACTAATTACAAAGCAGTTTTGTTTTGCCTAGTCAATTATTCTAGCTCTATTCCTGAAGCAGCAATAATGAATGAAAATATAAGAAGCACCCTAACAGTGTCGCAGCTTATCGGGAGAAATCTTCATCAACTTCAGATGAACAAAGTCACTAGAACAGGCACACTTTTCCTTTTTTTTATTTTCTTCTTCACTTAGATAAAAGCAAGACGATTGAATCACCTCAGAGTTTGTAAGACAAGCTCCTTAATGCCCAGGAAGAAATATGGCCCCTGAAGTCTGAGAAGCTGAACAAATCTACCTCTTTACTAATACTAAAAATCAGATGTGAATAGAACTTAATAGACTTATTTTCTTTTTTTTCTTTCCTATGTTACACTAAAGATGATGCATTTACACTGAGAGTCTCCAAGGCAGAATTTACTCAATTTCTGAAGTAAAATATTGTTTTATACCTTTTGTTTTTGATCAAATCTGCTCAGGTAGCACAAAAATGGAAGCTTCTAGATTTGCTAGTTGTTTCTCAGAAGTGATGCTTCAAGTGACTGGGGCAGTTGCCATGGGTAAACTCCTGGCCTCATTAAAGTTTTCACAAAGCTTTCAACAACAGTTTGCTGGTCTAAATGCATTCTACCAGGACTGCTGAAATGAAATGCTCCAAGTACAAACTCATGGCACTTTTCCACAATTGCCACTGAATATTAATAGTACACTCTCTTCCTTCCTACCCCACACTTAAAATTAAAATACATTTTCAAATGCAACAAAGATCAAAAAAACAACAGCTCATGTGCCATAAGAAATATCCAACTGGATAGATTTTGTGAAAATTTTTGTTTATCACATACTTCTTTATCTCAGCCTCGCCATTCCTACTTCAATGTCACTAAGTGTGTATTAAAATGAGTGACACTAGCCATGACCCAAACCATTGAAAGTGAGTAATGATGGGCAGCTGAGCCCCACATTGAAAAGCTGTTGCCAACCCCCCCTGCTCCTCCTCCCTCACTTTTTCCCAACCTTTTGGCCAGATCTAATTTAAATGTGAATACCTTAAGTAATTGCCAATATTTGTAAAGTCACTATATGCAACTGCATTAAAGACAACAGATTTTTGTGTACTGTTTTGCAGGGATTTTTTTTTTTTTTAATGTCCTGTAGTTGCTGGGAAGGTGCTGGATAAAACTTGCCTCAGTTGGTGCACAATTGTTTTATACACTTTCCCCTTACTTCATTCTTTAGTGAACATCTCTGGAATAAGTAATTACTGTGGGAACACTTCTTTACAGCAATTCTCAAACAGCAAAATTGGCAGAGGTTGGTTTTATAAAGTTCACAAACTGAATGGTGCCTTATTGCCATAAACAAAGGGATTTTAACTACTAGCATTAAAATACTCTAAGAATAACAGATAAGTGAATCTGTGAATAAAGATAAGTCCTTAATTGACAAGAAAATGAAGGATTAAGCTAATGCAGCATTATAGCAATATGCCAGGGATTCAAACTTCGGCCTACATCACCATTTTGGACTAAATGATTATAAAAGCTTTTTGAATGACAGAAAGCAGGACTCCCCTGAGAAATTTTCTGCCTAAAATTTGTCAAAATGAGTGCAACTCGCACTAAGCCTCAATATAGGGTCTCTAAATGAATACATAATGTATTTAGTTACTTAAGATAATTGAAGTCTTGCCAATTTAATTAAAAATAAGCCACGCATTGAAAGGAAAAGATATTTCAAAATCTCACAACTACTGGTACCACTTGATGAATTTGATGAATGTGTTTTATTATCTTCTGCCTACTGGCTTTACCAGAGAAATCAAAGGTCTTTTGCCTGAAAAGACAGTTCACGCAAAAGTTCAGGAATCAAATCCAAAAGTCATAATGGGCTTAACTGAATAAGAACTGCTAGCTTTGAGATGCACTGGGTGTACATAAATATGTGTGTTGTTCTAAATTCCATCTAGACAGTATCTTAAAAATCTCATTACTTTTCCATTTGTCCTTGACAACCTGCACAGCCTTTGTAAAATAAATAAATAAATAAATAATTAAAACTAAAAGTAAAAATAACGCAGTGAAACCTGAAGAGTTAAAGCTTCAAGGGGTATTTCAAGCTGATCTTCCTTTTGAATTGAACTAGTGGGTGAATACATAAAGTAAGATAAATAAACTTTTTGTTGATTACACTGAAATCAAGGATGTGAGAGAACAAGTTCAGGTTATTACCACTGGAAAAGGATTTATTCTACACACTTCTATAATTTTGATAACTATAGCAAAGGAGGAGATAAGACACCCTATACCTATTAATAAGTACATAACGGCCTAAGTTACTCCATGTACAGTCAAAAATATGCCAATCATTTTTTATGAGGACTTTATGATTCTCCTCTTCCAGGTCTCATGAAACCAGTTCTAAACCCTACAAGAATGTCACATGGGGGAGTGGCTCTGAGACCTAGTTTCTCCCAAGCAGTTAGAAATTGTATTTTCTCCTGGGAAAGCTAGAGCACTTATTAGAGCATGAAAACCTAAGTTCTATGTTGGACTGAAATCAAACCAAAGGACTGTAGAATGGTTTGGGTTGGAAGGAACCTTTAAAGGTCATTTAGTCCAACCTGCAATGAGCAGGGGCATCTTCAACTAAACCAGGTTGCTCAGAGCCTCATCCAACCTGACCTTGAATTTTTCCTGGGATGGGGCATAGACAACCTCTCTGGACAACCTGTTCCAATGGTTCTCCAAATGCTTTTATCCTTAATGTTTGAAGCAATCTGTAAAGACATTTCACTACACGGGCATGCCCAGATATCTGTGTAAAAGCCTTGCCTCACCCATAATTCTTGAGTCAGTATGACCTTAGAGAAGAGGAAAGCATTTATCTACTCAGCGTAGATAAAGACAGTACTCAACTCCAACACTGGTTGTTCCACATTTCCTATTTCTACAATATCCTTCCCTCCCCGACAGCATACAAAGCACATAAAAATAAAACTATATCTGAAGGAGTGGACCTTATTTAGTGTCACCCATTATCAGGAGATGAATGGCAGCTTCCACTCTGATAATGGATTGTGTTCAGAAGCCCCACAAACCTATGAAATTGTTTTGAATCCCTTCATTACAAAAGAGATGAGTCATATTTGAAACTTTTCATTCTAACTTTGAATTGTGACAGAACATTGTCAGCAATCTTTTGGAACCTGTAAGAAATTATTTTCATAGAAAGATTCTGTTATTGTCTAGAACTTTTGTTGAAATTTAAAGAAAAAATAGGATTTAACCCTGCCCTGAACAGATAGTTGGACTGACTGACCTCAGCACGCCCTTTTCAAGCTGCACTGTATTACACATCTATGATAATAGATCTTGTGGACAGTCCCTTTTATATTGTTTAAATTCACAGAACAGGTTTTTTCAGTTTCTGGGGCTTGATTAATTTTCAGACGTATTGGATGAAACAAGTGCCAACCCGCAATTAGAGCAATGTGCTTTTACCATCCTAAGAGTTCAATTCATGCATTTGTACCAGAATACCACTTAGGTTTTTAGGCAATATGTTAATTCAAATGAAGTAAACAGGTATGTATCTTTTCATTTATTTGCAATGAAAAATAATCGAATGAAGTTTTACATAATTTTACTGTTACTCCCTCTCCTTCTAAAGTGGGATGAATTCTATGCAACTATCCACAGACCTGAAGATGTATAGACAAGTCCTTAAGTGTCAAACAGACAAATGGTTTTAAGAGGGAAATAGCCAAGGCAGAATCTTCTGCAGCACATTAGCTATTCTCTGGCCCCTAAAAGAGAAGAGGAAGGAAAATTTAAAATATAAAAGGAGGGGGATAAACTAGACATCCAGTTGCTAAATCTGAATTGCAAACCCCACAGTCTGGAGAAGATTGTAAGGAAGTGTTACCCACACAAGATATTTAAAATGTAACCAGAGAAAGACGAGCCAAAAGAAGACTACTAAAGAAATTGAATTGACAAGGAAAGCAAGTTTACATTCCAATAAAGTGAGCAAGTTCAAGTAGAAACAGATTTGGAAAAGCAATTCACAGTAATTTGTGGGATCTATTTCTTTCTCTGGAGATTGACAAGCTCCAAAAGTGGACAAGGTTGCTGTTAATTGAAGTCAAAGTTTAAGAGGGCTCAGAGCCATCTCTGATTTGTTATATAGTTTACCTTTAAAATTTTCTCAGAGCCAGTGCTGGTGTTATCATGCCACACATAAACAGAGCTCAAAGTATCGGTTTTACTCTGAATTTCAAAGTGAAGTGAATTTCAAAGAAAGAGGATGACTTTAAAGTTACTATAGATCTAATTTGTTTTAGAGAAAAACTTTTATAGAACTTTAAGTAACAAAGGAAAACATTCTTTGAAAATAAAAGAATCACTAAGGTAAAATGAAGAGCAGAATGCTCCCTTGCTGGTAAAAAAGTGATGGGGTTATGGAGAAACAAATCTGTACATCAAGAGACTGTCTCTGGTTTGAAACAAGACTCATACAAAGGCATGTAGAGTACAACTGCAGCAGGAAAGAAAACGTGGCAGAAATGACAAGTCAACATTAAAAATCTGCGAGGGTTTTGATTTGTTTTCTTTTACTGGATCTTTGAGAACCTAATTTAAGTAGCTCCCCTTCCCAACATGGTTATTACTTGTTCACTGAGACATTTATTCTAGAAAACCCTATAGAAGCATATCCCAAGACAGCATCTGTAGATTACTCTTCATTTTCATTATAAGGAGTTATGGAGAATACAAGAGAACAATGTGAAAAAATTGTAATTGAAAGCTTCCCAAATCAGAGGCAATTAACTGCTGATAAAAAGTTACTTCAGAAAAAACCAGAAGTATAATTAAAGCTTAGAGGTAAAACTAATATGGACATATCAGTTGAACTTAGAGACCCTGCTGCTATGTACAAATCATCACAGTTTGTGCTTGGACTGTGCATCCAGGAAAAATTAACCAGTGGTGCATGAATATAGGTGCAATATGAAAACAAAATTCCAAGCTCATCTGCTGAGCATGTCCTCTCAAGTGGGGAATCTGAATTTGAGCATTTACTGTCTGTTTCAGTGCAAAGTTCCAATCAAAAGTTTACTAAAAGCACTGTCAATACAGCCACAAGAGTTAGAAGACAACTTCTGTAACAAGAAGCAAGCAAAGAATTCAATGGGTCCTATTCTAACATAATTAAAGTCTATGCAGATCCATTTATAACAAATTTGCCATCTTATTTCCTGTCACAGCTTGGTTTGGCTATCAAAAACCCCAAATTCCTTTCAATTTTGTTACCTAACATAAACATGAGGTTTCCTGAGCATAGTTCTGCTCATAATGCACCAGTTTAAACGATGCAAAAGAGGCCCTAATTTTATACTTACATATGCAGCTGTGAGAATAGAATTCTCCACAGTTAAGCCTTGGCAGGTTAGCATCCATGTTTAGAAAAAGAGAAGCAAATTTTCTTTACCTATTAAGTTTAGCATTATATATCTATGTTATAGTTCCAAGGCAAAGGACTTTGTTTACTGCTCTCAAAGTCATACATGTTCATGATGTTCAGTCTTTATTCATGAAGTTTATGGAACTTTAAACATTACTTTAATGGTATCACCATCTTGTGTAAGGCATTTTATAGGTAATTATTAAACAGGTTACTGCATTTAATCAACATCTGGATATAGATTCTTGTCACATTATAGAAACATACTTACAAAAGCTGGGAACTTAAGTTTCTCATACCACATTTAAAACAGTACTGCTTAAACTTGAAAATCAAGTGGAGACTACTTCATTTCTGAGTCAAACAGCTGGTTAAAGTCTTTTAAGAGCTGTGGCTGGTCAGCATCTCTGAGAGTCTAACATTTATTTAAGCTGTGACTAACTTTAGACCTTGATGTTTGAAATGCTTTGTGGATTTGAGGGTTTTGTTTGCTCTTCTTTTTTAAAATTATTTTTAGTGTATGCTGATGTTTCTTATCCTTTCCTCTCAGGGAGTTGATCACAGAAGAGGGGTGGATGTTTTTCTTTTTGCCCACTGTTTTGCAAAGATACTTGGCTGTAAATTTCATATACATTTTTGGAAAACAGACTGACTCAGGTCTTCTGACCTTTCAGAAAAACTTCAGTTGGGTTACGGTGCCACATGCAGTGCTATGGCAATACTATTGGGTGAGCCTAAATAAGGTGGGATTCAGTGCTGGAAATGGGTTTGTCTCCACAATGTTGAGCAAGGCCTCATTTGTTCTATTGCCTTTTCTCACTCATTTGATGCTGTCTAGAAAACCGCAAAAATTATTTTCTAGCAGCAAATAGACTTTCCCATGTTTAGGTAAGGTAGCTGGTGGTCTCAGATCTACAGCATGAAAATTATCATTTCTGTGAAGTTGCTTTGCTTGCTGGCACTCTCTATTCAAAAATCAATAACCTGAAGAGAATACTTCAACATCTCACTCTCAGCAGGGCTGTCATGAGATGAGTAATGTTGCTGTTTGGAATTGCAAAAGGAAACAGAAATTCCTTTTGAAAAACAAATTATGAAAGCAAAATATCCTAAAGGAAAAAAAAAAACAACAACCAACCAAACAAAAAACCCACAAAAACACCATGAATTTAAGCAAACTTCTGAGGAAGCGCAAGGTGATTTCCAACAATTCCCCGGAAGGTTCCTATGCAAAAAACCTCCTTGGGTTTGAGGTTCTGTCCTCTGGATCCAGAAGCCTGGAAGACAGCTCAAGTCTAGTCTTTCCCCTGACAGCCCAGCCTGTTAGCTCCATGAGAGGGGTACTGAAAGACCAAGGGAAGCATTGCATTGTCTTAATGGGAAAGCCCAAGCTCCAGAAGACAGAATGGCGAGACTCACAACTGCACAGTTAATTCTGGTCACCAAAAATAGGATGCACATCTATACTGCCATATCAGATTACTTGGCTTGTGCTATTGCTTAAGACAGATTGAGCCACAAGCCAAAACTGTGTCAGGGAGCACACAAACAATTAAACAGCACAGACAATTGCATGTCTGAACTAAAAATAACAACCCAATCCTATTTCTTTTATTAATATGGACATAAAGTAGAAAAGTTGAAAATCACTTCCCTGCCAGCAGATATCAGAAACTTGTTATGTACTTTCAGGAGTTTAAGCACAACATTAGTGGAGTGCCAAAGCTGCTCAGCTTAGCCTGTGGTTCACAGATATCTGAAACCAGGACCCAGCCAGTCCAGCAGGACTGAGGGGCACCATGACTTTAGAAGTCCTGAGTAAGCTGATACCCTCTATCCTACACTTGCAGGATCATTTCTGTTTGGAAATATCTGAAAGGAAATATTCTGTTTATTTAGAAGTGATCTTGCTTTCTTTGCACATAAACACAATTTGACTTTTTATTCTAAAACCAAACAGAATTACTTGCTTTAATTTCCTGCTTCTGACTACCTTAGCATGAAGCAAACTGTCTGACACACTGCAAGCTCACTTGTAGGCACAGAGGCAAGAAATAAAATGCTGGCTTTCATCAACTTCGTGGGGAATACTAATTAGATGATATATAGGAAGGGAAATTGAAAGAAAGACACATGCATTAGCAATGACACAACTGGCAGCTGTTGCTATTTTTACTGAATGTTGAAGTATTAGTATTCAAACATGGATTCCTTAGATGAGGTAGAAATTTTATTTGTGAAGTTAAGAATACAAATAACTTGTTACTCACAGCATCATGTGTAGGCACAAGAAAAAGCAGCTCTTTCCAAGAGCATTAAGTTTGTATTTGTAGTGTTTAGAACAAGAAACTACAAGTGGCAGAATGCTTAATAAGCAATGTGGAGTTAAGCAACTTACCACAGTGAGCAGAGGAAGACTGAAGAAATCACAGAGAAATATGCTTAAAAGAGAATGCTGAGCAAAGTTTTTCAGTCTCTTTAGCAACTTTCTAGACTACATGAAAACGCAATTTCACCCCTCCACATTTCAGGATTGTTGCAACTGGAAAAAAAAATCATTGATGGAAAGCCCCTTCCAATCCATCAATTTTGGACGGGCACATGCATAGCTGCTGAGTGAAGTAGAAACCAGTATTGAAATAAAAACAAAGTGGCAAGCAGATCCAAATGAAAAGTGGTGGAGCAAATGCTGCCGAAGCTCAAGATCTGCCAAAACCAAATGCATAAATACAAAGGTAGAGGGGGAGAACAATAGTGCTATCATGGTGCATGCCCGTATGCAAACCACGAGCATCCTCAGCTCTGGGTCTACTGGGAAAGCTCCTCTTCAGTCTAAAGAACACAAGCATGATGAAATTATAAAAAAATGAAGTGATAAAAAATGCTAAAGCCCAATATATATGGAAGTTTACTCAAACAGCAACACACACATTATCACACAAATGTAACTGCCTAGAACAGACCAAGTCTTCACTTTTCTAGCTGGCACTGTGACAACAGTCACACCTTGAAACCCATGCAATGTCATAATAAAACAAAAAATAATCTCTAAGGCAGATTTATTGTGTTGGGAGCTTTCTGACTTTATTGGGCATTATTCTTCTCTGTTTGAATTCTTGTCTCGATAGGAGTAGTACATAAAAAGGCTAATTGTTCTAAGTCAAGAGTAATCCAGGACAAAGACTAATAATCACTATGGAAGAGATTTAATAGTTATGTTTTCTACTATCCATATATGAAATATTCAGTTTGAGTGGTGGCCAGTGCTGGAGCCTTCCTCTTGAGCAAATGAAGGTTAGTCAGGAAAGTGACCTGTTGGGATGTACGTGTTGGAAGGCTGGATTGCCAAAAAAAACACTGCAATTTATGTCTCAAAATGAGATTTAGAAGCCAGAGGACACTCATTGGCAGCCAATCCTATTCTGTTAATTTGATCCATGTAATTTTTTATTTCAAAGTACAGTTTGGTTGATATATTTTATGTAGATGATTTGAATAGTATCTGCAATGTCATAAGACCTAGGGTTAGTAAAATGTCATTACAGTGTAAGAAACAAGGTGAGGCTACGAGACTTTGCATCTTTCCTAGCCCCTGACCTAAGAGGAGAACAGGTTGTTCTTTATTCATCAGATGTGGCCTCTGTTCCACAGTCTGCTCAATCTGAACAGCACTTTCAGGAGAGAATCTCCCACCATTGCTGAGTGTCTGGATGTGTCCCCACAGTCTGGGCACATCAGTTTTCACCAGTGCAGCCTCACTGTGGTAAAACACCAGTGTTACAAAGAGCTGCTATGCAGTGGTAAAGAAACAAATCCAAACACTAATGGAACTTGTCACAGCTTAAACCTTTGGACCCATAACTGCAGCAGTTTGTAAGAGTTTACAAAGCTTTCTTGTTGCCCTTGATGTCCCTGACCAGATTTAATTCTATCAGGGCTTTAGCTTTCCGAACCTGACTCCTGGTGGCTCAGACAATCCTCTGTATTTCTCCCAGGCTACCTGTCCCTGCTTCCACCTTCTGCAGGCTTCCTTTTTGTGTTTGAGCTTGTCCAGGAGCTTCTTGTTCATCCACACAGGCCATTGAAGTATTCCTGCATATTCCTACAGGTTTCCTTAGGGGTAGCTTGACTTCTCTGACCACATCAGTTCTGTGTACCTGCCCCTGAGAACTCCTTATTGAATGAAACACATTTGCCTTCTGTGTTGTCTTTGTGAATATTGCATCAAGCTAAGAGAAAATTTCCGACCACGGGATAAATGAGATGGGGTTGGCAGAGAGGGAACAGTAAATCTTCATGAATACTGTTTGGACAAAAGCTTCTTTGAATAATTTATTGAACATCCTTTAGGATAGGAGGAGTAGTAGCATCTCTTCCCAATTTTTGTTGCAGGAGAGTGGTAGTTAGCAATACTTTAGATAATTAGGTATTTTTTAATCATCTGATAAGACCAGTCAGAAGGTCATCCATCTAACAAAAAATAACTAGAATTTATAAAGTGAGGTAATGGTTTCCTTTTTCTTTAAAGGAGAGAAGGAGAAATAGGACTGGAGAAATCACTTTCCAGAAGACATTGATAAAGAGAAATGAAGACTTCTTGGTGCCATAATCAGTTCTGGCTTTTTCACTGAGAGGTGTGATGGAACAAGGTGTGGAAATACTCTACTTTACCTCTTACACTGTTTGAAATAAAAGTGACTTTTTGTTTGGACCAAAGACAGAATGCCTGTTAGTTTATGGTTCTACTACATGTGGTAGTTAAACTAAGACTGTCCTGTTAGCCCAGAAAAGGGTTACCCAAGTTATTGTGAAGAGCAGGAACCTTGGTTCTTGACCAGCATGCAGCTAGAGGCTCCAGAGCCTCTAAAAGGTAAAAGGCTTGTGGCTCCGGACCTGAAAGTTTGGGAAGGAAGAGGCCAAATCATTGCAATTAAGGAACACTTTAGAACGTGAACATTTGTTACATTTGTTGAATGTAAGTTTGTTGAAATGGTTTATGTATTCTAAAGGGAGCTGTTATGGAACCATGTGATAAATGCACACATTCCTACATGGAAACCCTTCAATAACACTAAGAAAAAAATCAAAGTAGCAGATCTTAATTTCTCTTACTAACAATCTGTTAGGCAGAAAGATTAATATGTGCCAGCACCTCTACTAGACCCAATATGATTATTAGAAGATTTTTTTATTTTGCATATTATTTTTTTTTAGTGGACCACACACAGTCCCCTTGTAAAAAATAAATTGCATGTGGTCATCCTTTTGTTTATTTTTTTAAAATATTATAACAGTTTTCAAAGCATTAACGACACAGTTGTTACATTCTGCTTATGGTTTCCAAGAAAAAACATACAACAGGCGCATTTCTTTAAAAAAAGGGACTTCTAGGAACTGTGAGCCCTAACAACGCAATTTTAAATCCATTTTACATACTTATTCTTTAAGAGACTATAGAAGGAGCCACTTCAAATGCAGTCAGGAACTTGATTCCAGTTCTTCCAATGCATATTACTTGCATACATAATTAAAGAAGTAATGTTTAAACTGCTTTTCATAAATATAGTGCTTTTCTGAGGACCTATCACACTTTGTGGCATTTCATTTGCAAAACTTCATGATTATGCATAAACAGATCTGATTTTGTACCTTCAGAAAAAAATGGGAATCCAAAGAGGAGTAAGGTATATAATAGCAAGGATAGCTATAGGGCAGTCTGAACCTCAAGGGGAATACCTCCAGACATACAAGTTATAGCAGCTTCCAGCACAAGTTTGAGTCATTCTATCGCCAGACTTGCATGTAAAGCTGGATTTCTTTTCCCATAAAGATACCTGGCAAAACCAGCAATATTGACCCTATAGATTGAACTAAAAATGCCACAGCTCTGGGAGAGATTTCTACGTTACTATCAAGTCTTAACAATAAAGGCCTGTATTTTTCTCATTTTTATCACTTTGCAAATTAAATTCAGAGCTAGAAAGGACGATAATCTCAGCACATAATTCAAGAGCTAGTATGGTGCTTTTAGAAAGACGGTGCTGTGAAAAATCCAAGAAATCAAGAATTCTGCCAAAGGCTCTCAAAGAAACCAAAGCAAACTGAAAACACTCAGCCACCTCTGCCAGAGCCTTACACAACTAGTAAGCTCAGCAGAAGATAGATAAATTTTGAGCACCTGCAACAGATTTAAAAGGGAACATTGCCCACACGACTCTAATTTTCAGTCCATCACACTTCTCAATAGCCACCATTAGCAGTGAAAGTTTTCCAGCAGCCAGTTAAAGTTGAATGGATTAGGGAAGCACGAGGCAGGTGGTGTCAATGAAATGACATGTCTGCCTATGGGGACACGTGAGAAAGGACGGAAGACTGAGAACGCTCCGTTTTCCCAAAATGTAACAGATGAATACAACTGTCCTAACAGGTTTTCCATAACATATTCTACTTGCTATGAATGGGAAGAGAAAGCCAGATTATTTGATTTCAAAGGTCGTCAGCTGGATTCCCACTTCACAACAAACAGAGCCAGACCAATGCTGGAAGCATTCAGAAATGGGTATTGTGTTGCCCTTCCAAGCTGAAGGCACTTATCTTTTGCTTTTCAAATAATGAGTGCTTTAACTTCTGCATGACACATCTGTAAAAACTGCCACACTACCCACCTACTTAAACATTTACCAAGCACCTCATCTCATAATTCAAGTCTGGAATCAAACATCCTCCTTGCCTGAGTCCTTTCTTGCCACGTAAGTAATCCCGATCACTGCAACAGTACTATTACTTGTGTAAAGGGACTGTTCAAAGTGAGACAAAGTGGTAGAGTAAGGCCCTAACTTACAAAGCTTGGAGATTTTTTTGGGATAAAAGCTGGGGATTTTTATTGCCTGCACATTGTAATTAATTAGGTACAGCAAATCAAAGAGGAGAAAAGAAACAGTTTTGGTGACAATACGTGCATTGTTTCCCTGATTTGAGACTATGGTTTTAATCTCTTATGTGTGCTATGATCTCTTCATGCAGCCTTTCTTTGATAAATACAAAAAGCTGTGACTTCAACAAATAAAAGTGAAATCCGTAATTAAAAACCATAATAGCAATTAAACCCAATTTTGGATCCAGCCAAGAAAGCCACAGTCTACAGCGGTTGGATTTACCAAAAAAAAAAAAAAAAAAAAAAAAAAAAAAAAAAAAAAAAAAAAAAAAAAAAAAAAAAAAAAAAAAAAAAAAAAAAAAAAAAAAAAAAAAAAAAAAAAAAAAAAAAAAAAAAAAAAAAAAAAAAAAAAAAAAAAAAAAAAAAAAAAAAAAAAAAAAAAAAAAAAAAAAAAAAAAAAAAAAAAAAAAAAAAAAAAAAAAAAAAAAAAAAAAAAAAAAAAAAAAAAAAAAAAAAAAAAAAAAAAAAAAAAAAAAAAAAAAAAAAAAAAAAAAAAAAAAAAAAAAAAAAAAAAAAAAAAAAAAAAAAAAAAAAAAAAAAAAAAAAAAAAAAAAAAAAAAAAAAAAAAAAAAAAAAAAAAAAAAAAAAAAAAAAAAAAAAAAAAAAAAAAAAAAAAAAAAAAAAAAAAAAAAAAAAAAAAAAAAAAAAAAAAAAAAAAAAAAAAAAAAAAAAAAAAAAAAAAAAAAAAAAAAAAAAAAAAAAAAAAAAAAAAAAAAAAAAAAAAAAAAAAAAAAAAAAAAAAAAAAAAAAAAAAAAAAAAAAAAAAAAAAAAAAAAAAAAAAAAAAAAAAAAAAAAAAAGGAAATTCATTCTCTGGTTTCTACTTTGGAAAATAAATAGTACTTATGCAGTCACTTATCTTGAGAAGAAATGAGAAACTAATAGCATTTTTGGTCTGAAGCCACCAATTCATCTCCCTGCCTCTTCCTCTGTTCTTAACAAGAGCAAAAAACAAAAGGAGAAAGAGAAGTCTTTTCCAAGGCGTGACCCTCTATAACAAAACAAAGACCTTCCCAAATTACCCTTTAAAAATAACAATTAGTTTTACTCTAGCACTTTGTGAAATATGAGTATTTTTGAGTCAATGTAGCAGTAGTGCACAGACAGCTCAAAATTACCAGGTTTGCTCACTGAATTACATTCCCTGACACTGATGCAGGAACCACCTGTAGAACATAAGAAGGTAATTTTGTGCCCCCAGAGACAGGGAGCTCTTGGGTGCTTTGCTGAAACATCCATTTTTCTGCCAGCAACGTCTGCGTGTTGCACACAGGGGAAAAGAGGGATATTCTCTATATGAGAAAAATGTGTCTCTCTCCCATCTTCCTAACCTGACTGCCAGCTTCCTTTCATGGTCTCAGCACTTTTTGCTCCGGAGGATGAAGAACAGATGCCAAAATCCAATAACAAGGAACAGCTTCCCACAAGATTTCTTGCAAAATTCAGCATACTACAGAAGGTTTTGACAAACCATTAACAGAGTCCAGAAGAAGAGCTCCAAGGTAACAATCAGGTTCCAAAATCAAATCTCCTTGCTTTAATTAGAGCCAGAGACTGTAGTGAAAACAGCAGAATCAGAGTGCATTAGGAGAGTTTATGATAAAATCTATGGAAACAACTTCCAAAACAATGTAAATTAACAATTTACTACTTCCAACTCTTGACATTATTTCTTTGGTAGTAGCTCTGATTTGTGGTGGAAGTTTGTCTTTTTATCTCTTCCCAAATCCTTTTTCTATGTTATTCAGTAATCATTTTCCTATCAACTCACCTTTTTTCATTTCACTTTCCCCATTCCTTTACCTTTTTTTGCTGTACAATATACAAATCTTACATCCACAGGAGATTTCAAATACAAACAAACCACAAAACAAAGTCACAAAGTAAAAGCATATTGGTGAAGGCTCTGTGGATATGTTTGGCTAGAAGACATCTCTTGCTTCAACATGCACTTCAAGGGAATGCTGTGCTCATACCCTGAACAGCCATCAGATGAAAAAAGCTTTGCTGCAGGAAGCTGAATTTGCCTTTTGACCTCAATGAGCTTCACTCTCTTATGTGAGAACCACAACTTGTTTTCACTAGTCAGAAGCTGCTTTATAGTTATGTTGAACTGTCCAAAAGGGATTCAATGTAAGTGTGAACATTGGGGTTTCCCAGTAGAATGAGAACAACAAGGAAGCCAGAAGTCAAAGTTCTTACATAAAATGACACTACTTCCACATGCAGAAATCTTTTATTTTAATCCACAAGTCTACCTGTGACAGACCTGTGTATAGAAGAGGCCTTGGAGTCCAACTGTTTTGTTACAGTGGTTTGCTCTTCAAAACTGAAACTGCCTCCTGCACAGGAGTTCTGGTATCCCTTGGCGCATCTTCCTAAGAGCATTAAAACTTAACAACCACTCCCCAGAAACATTAGATATGAAGCCACACATACACTGTCTAAGACTACACAAAGGCTTAGCCACTTTTCCCAATCTTTCTATGTTCATTTACCCATCACAATTCTTTGTGCTTCATCTGAAATGCTGCATAGTGCCATAAGAGAAATACTCCCCACTCTTTCTGAACGGATATATCCCTTTCATCAGTGAATTACTAGCCATAAAGATATTATGTGATGGTAAATCTCCTATATTATCTTATCCAAAGATTTCTAACAGGTGTTAGAATTCCCTTCATATTTTAGCCTCCACAGAACAGAACTGAACAAAATACATTTAATTTCTGATTGAAAAAAAAAAAAAGCTGAAAGAAGAAACATGTTCAATTAATTAATTAAAATACGTCTCCAGTAAAGATTCTCTTTACCTTGCTATCTGGTATCTATAAAAACACCCAAATATTTTAAAGTGGGCCAAATTTTTTCCTTAAAAGTTTGAGAACTTTTTGCATAGAATTTTTGATTGTTTCTTTCTTTTTGGAAGGGAAAAGTTGAGCAAGTCACACACAGGCATTGTCCTGGCTTTTTTTACCCAATAATTTTCTCCAAGCATTTTCTCAACTAATTCTTGCAGCTCATCATAATTTGGGGGTTTTTAGGCTTTTCAGTAAAAGCCTAAAAAGAAACAGTGAAAAACAGTGAGAAAACAGTGTTTTCTCTCAGGCTGGAAGATTTTTCAAATGTTCCAAAAATTTCTAAGATTCTTTCTTTTCTAGGCCAACATAGGCCAGGAAAATGCTTGTGTGAAAGATTTCAAGCACCATGTTCACAGAAAACAAATCAAGACAGTGCATTGTACTACTGAGCAAATCAGGAAATGAGAACTAAGAAGTCCTTAGCATCACATAATGCTCATACAGAGCATGCATGCCAGACATGAATCTGATTAGGTTTTTGTACAAAACCACTGCAGTGCTTTGTACTGACTTCCCACTTGTACCTGATCTCTTGGCACAAGTCAAGTTTAAACTGTTTTCCTAGTCTATTTTCACTAAATAAAACACCAAACCAACAAATCACAGGACTATTGACTGTTTCCCCTAACAACACACATTCATCCAACGTTGCCAAACAGAATTACTACTTTTAGCAAATTTGCTGTCTTCAATACCAGATGCTCCTTCACTTGTGCTTTTCTTAAATATTATTAAAGAACATGAATATTATAAACACATACATGCAAAAAATATTATTTCAAGTATCCTTTCTCAATATACTGTAATTTTTAATGCAAAAGCTAGACACAATGTATTTTTATACATAACTGTAAAAATCTACATGGAGACATAGTTCTAGCACTATTAAAGGCTAGCTCTTATTCACCAACTGTCCATAACAGTAAATTCAATAAAAAAACAAAATAAATAAAGAGAACACACAAGACAAACAAGAGGCACAAGCAAAAATAGCAATCTTCCTCTAATAGAAGATAGCAATACCTGGTGTTATCTCCAAAACTCATCTCTGAACAGAGCAAGTCACCAGGGAACAGCTAACAAATTGCATTATCTTTGTAATAAAACCAAAGAAATAAACTCATCTGTGAAATTCATTAATGCATTTAGGTGCTGCTATAAAGATTACGTACAGCCACATAACAGCTGAGAAAATGAGCTTATTTTTCTAAATAGCACTTCCCAGCATTCTCACAAGTGATATTGAAGCCTCCTCTCTGATTGGGCCAGGCAAATCCAATAGCTAATTTAGCAAAATGCACTGGTTTCTTCCTCCTAACAGATGTCTGTTGTGTGTTCCTGTAATAAACAGTCATTGAACACATTTGAGGCTACCACATGAATGGAGTGACTTTTACAAATACCACTGTGAAGCAGAGGGTTGACAACAAGAGAGTTTAAAACAAGGCTGAGGCAATCCCTGGAAGTGTTCAAGGCCAAGTTGGATGGAACTCTGAGCAACCTGGTCTAGTGGAAAATGTCCCTGTCCATCACAGGGGGGTTGGAACGAGGTGATTTTCAAGGTCTCTTCAAACACAAACCATTATGTGATTCTGTGATAATGCCTTTAAAAAATGTTACCTTTTCCAAGATCCCAAAAGCCCCAAATTTGGAAAGAAAGCATGCAACTGACTTATTACTCAGAGAAACAGGAGTTGGAATGGACATTAGTGAATACCAAATATGTGTTAATTCTTTCAATAAATGTAAACACAAAGCTTATTTTTTATCATGCAAGTGTGGTCTGTGAAGCCAGTTGAAATCTTTTAGGTCCTTTAAAGTGTTTTATCCACATACAATGGGAAAGCACACCACTAGAATTGCACGTTCATTCATTATTTTTCAAAGATCCTAGATGTGGGATTTTATCAGGATTTCTATCATCTGGCCACAAATACACAGGATAAAAAGTAGCTTAAGCTGCCTATCGGGGTTAAGTAGCAAAAAAATAAACATTAAGGTTATCTATGCAGCGAGAAATATTGCAACTAACAAAGGAGGGTAGACTACAGAAGCTGGAGGCACATTTCTGTCCTGGAAAAAGAAAGGAGTGTGAATCCTTGCAAGTTTAACATGTAGTAATAGCTCAACAGACGTTAACTTAGGTACTGGAGAAAACATCTGACACTGAGATTTCCATACTGAAAGAGGTTGCTGATGCTTCAGATTATCAGGTCAAAGAGACGAAAAAACCCCCCACCAAACCTTTTCAAACTGACTTGTGACATAAACTCTTCTTTCTTTCAAACATTTCCTTGGAGGCCACTCAAACTTTTTATATTAAGTAAGCAATTCACAGGACCTTTGCCTGCAATAAATACATTTTTCCTGAGCTGACTTGCTGCCTGTTGCTTACCAGATGCACTTCGTTCTATGATTCTGCAGGAATTTACATCATACAAGGCTTTATTTTCAAGGATTACCCCAGTGAAAAAAGAATCCGAGTATGCTCCTATATTTCCTGGCTGAGTGTTCCATTTTTTCACCAATGAGTGAATTACCTCAACAAAACCAATCCGAAGGGTTATTTGAGCTCCCTTGAGAATCCATCTAATTCCCTTAAACTGGATGGAAAGGGCATGATCAAAGTGAAAATGCACACTGGGAGACTTGCTGAAATGATCCACCAATAGGGAGGACAGAGCCAATGGACTGAATTGTTTTAAGCACAGTGGGAAATAAACTTGCTATTATCAAAGTTCAAAATATGATGAGTACAAAGAAGAGGGAGAGCAAATTGTCTAATACACCAGCTGTACATAAAGGTTGGAAAAGAGCTGATAAATGGATTATCTCAAGAGCTAATTCCTTAAAAATCAATTCTGTATTTTCCATTCCCTTCTTTCCCAAATGTGGTAAAAGATGTGTTTGTTTATGACTGGTTGAATTCTTCAAAGTAATGCTCTCTATAGATTAGTACCACTTTCTTAGAGCACACCTTGCTAACATAGATCAGAAAATAGAATATGAGAGTCCAGATAAACAGAGAGATCTCTGATTACAGGTGATTCTGCATCCTTCAGCACTGTGAGTCAAACATCCTTGATTTACATCCTTGTACTTAGGAAACGTGTGATCAACTCTATTTTTAAAAGCTTTTGAATAGAGCAAAATAACACCACTTACAGGGACAAGTTATTAACATGATTGTACAGAAGAATCTACGTGTTCTTGTACAATGCAAATGTTGAACAACAGGAGAATGTCCACATTTTAAAGAAATAAAGTGGGATTTATGTACTGAAACTGACAGAGTTTGCTGTGACATAAATATTAAGACTGTGTGGAGACCTGATAGCAACCTTGGAGCATCTGAAGGAGCCTACAGGGAAGGTGGAGAGGGGCTTCATCAGGAATTGCAGTGATAGAACAAGGAGTAATGGGTGTGAAATGAAAAAGGTGGAATTTCAGCTAAATATTAGGAAGAAATTCTTTACCATGATGGTGGTGAGGCCCTGGCACAGGTTGCCCAGAGCAGCTGTGGCTGCCCCACCCCTAGAAGTGTTCAAGGCCAGGTTGGATGGGGCTCTTAGCAACCTGGTCTAGAGGAAGGTGTCTCTGCCCATGGCAAGGGGGTTGGAATTCGATAAGCTTTAAGGTCCATTCCAACCCTTAACATTCTTTTCTTAATACACTG
>VZTH01009698.1:601916-612582 GCA_013397815.1 Aleadryas rufinucha
TTTTTTTTTTTTTTTTTTGTCATTTGGACAGGATTTTTGTCTAAATAATTGTTGAGCAACTCTTGATTCCTTTAGGTCTGCAGTGACATCAAGACATTGCTCTGATTGCTACAATGAATATCAAGATTCAAATAATAACTGCATTGGTAGGAAGGCATGAGGAGTTGAAAGTTACAAAGAAGTCTTTGAAAAATTTTAGTAAGTCACACTAATAACAAGCACTACAGGAACTGTGAAAAGAAATGAGAGAAAAGGAATAATCTATCTACCAGTTAGGAGAGCCTAACTATTAGAGGTATGAGACAACTAGTTGTGAGGTGCACAAAATCTGTACCCAGCTCTCTTAGAGACATATTTTAGTGAGGACATACGTTTCTGTATTCCACAGATACTGGCGTAAAAGAAACAATGCTGAAAGGAGGCTGAGCAGGTAAATTAAGGAAGGAAAGAAATATTGTCATTTAGGCCACACAGAGTTGCCAGTAACACAATGTCTCATGCATCCACCACTCCCAACACCTGCTCATGTGCAGCTGGAGACCTCTGAATTTAGACAAGGGACTTCAGGGTGACTGCTCAGCCCTTGCTTGGGCTGGCATTTCAGGCTGTTTCCACATCCTGTCATAGCCGTATTTCTAAAAGACTGTCTACCAGAAGCACTGAAGAAAGTAGGCAGAGTTTTGGAAATAACCTTCTTTACTCCATTTTTCCACCTATTGTGCCCATTTCCCTGGACACCACCACAGGTGTGACTTGTACAGTGTGAACCCTTGGATACTCCCCTGGCCCCCTGCTCTGGGCTCTGAACAAACACACAGCATAGGAAGGCAAGTTTTGCCTCAAATATCTCACTACTTCCACACAAGCCAATAAGGGACAGGTGATTACCATTGTGTCCTGCAGGGAAAATGACTGATAATGCAATAAAATCCCAGGCTATCTCTGATATGTATCAGAAGGGCACAGGAAAACACAGCTGTGGGGCAGGACTTTATGTAGTCAGCTAAGTCGAATTTTTTACAAAAGACACAAATACAGTTTCAAATACATGCCAGAAAATGAATATTCATAATCAAATTATGTAACTCTATCAACATAATGGTTTGCATTCACATCAACATTCATGTTGATGTTGGCTTCCAAATTTGGATTGAAAGCAGAACCACAGTGTGTCTTCAAAAAGAACTTACAAAACAATTTGCAATTGCAATTATTATAATTTTTTACAATGACACAATGTTGACTATTTAGAAACATCTCCACAGAAGCATTAAATCCCAGAATTTTCCAGATCTCTCTGATTGTTGTAACTTTCTAAAAATTGTGGAAACTACGCTTAGCATTTTGTTGGTTTTCAGTGACTTAAGTGGAAATATATTTTGTTACAAAACACCAACAGATTGTCATTCCTTATTATCTTGTTTTCAGCTTTAACTACTGCTTGAGTGTTGTTTACAATGTAAATATTTTTTTAGCATGGCAATCATCATTATCATAGTCTTAATTTTATGCCCATATTTTGCAAGACAAGAAACAAAGGGAAATAATTTCAGTTTTGTAGACCAATTAAAGCAGCTGGTTTAACAATGAGAGCTTTTACTAAAAATATGTGCATTTACATGTACTTAGCCCATTCTGCTTGGACAGTAAATCTACATCATTGTCAAGATTTTGCATGTATTACCATGAATGATATGTTAATAACTTAAAGACCCAAAGCATTATAACCGCCTCTCACTGAAAGTCTTAGACTAATTGAAGTAATCTACAGGAAACAGCCATAGAATATAAATTTCCTGGGAGAAATTAATGGGAATCTAAGAAGAAGCTATTTCACACACACAGTGGTTGTTTCACAGGTATTTGATGGGCAGGCTTTAGGACAAGTCAGCACCATTCGGTTAATGGAAAAGGGAAATACAACCTTACACTCTAACATAGCTGCCTGCTGAAAATTATCAACATAAGAAATTTTTACATTGAAAGGTGTTTTACCATTTTGGATTTTCTTTCATTACCAAGATGGTCAAAAATTTGATGTTGAATGGGGCATTCCAAAAGGATTTAAAGATGCAGAAATATTTCTACTTTGCCAATAAATTGTAAACAACTCTGAGCATTCAAGAAACCAAAACACCTTGTTTTAATTGACAACAGTATTTCCACATGCTTTACTTCATACACCATCAAAATTCCCTAAAAAGAACAATTTAGTGGTTAGCTAAATTTAGTGTTTAGTTTTCGGTTTTGTGCATATACCATGTGCCCAACTATACTTTATTTGTTATAACTAAAGTCAATTGATTCCTGAAGATGGTACTGAGGAAAATTTAAACAGATTTCTAAGAGAAAAAAGTAAGGACACACAAACACAGACATATTTCCCAGCTATAACTTCCTAGTCTGCAGCAATTCACATGTCAGGGATTTCCTGAGTTAGAGGTAATGCCAATGTGTTTAACAGTTCTTCACAGGTTTTTCATCTATGAATTTGACTGAACACTCTTTGAAGAAAGTTAATTTTTGGAACAAAGATCATTTTTGTAGTCAGGAGTGTCCTAAGGTGAAATTTTCCATTGTACCACTTTTTGTGTGTATATATTAATGTATCTCCTGTTCCTTGTTTTGAGCATGGGTCATAAAGGAGAAAATAAGTCCAACTACTCTTTTGATAACATGACATGCTAAAATGGAACTTGCTACATGCACTTTTGTCAGTCAAGATCGAAAGCAAAGTTTTTATTAGGTGATTTTTTTATTGGTTTTGAGGAGACTTGACCTGGGGTGGAATATAATTTTTCCATTCCTTACCTGTGTTACACTTGAAAATTTTTGGTAACAAACTTCACCCAAAGCTAGCTCAGATTTTACAGAAACAGCAATTTTCATTGCACAATTATAAATTCCCCACCCACTCTACCAGGTGCAAAACACAAATTCTGCACACTAGATCAGATGCACTAAAATGGTCACAAATCAGTGTATTTTTCAGGACAGGTCTTATAGGTTTGTCCTCATAACAACACTAGTAGGACCAAACACCACTCCACCTTCCCTGGAAAGCCCAAAATGTTTTAAATATGTTTCTTATTGCCACTTGGCCTCTCTTTAAAGCATGACAGTCCCATAATCTGTATCTCCTTTATGATGTATATAAAAGAATAATCCATTAGATTTTTTAGTGGCTGGGCAAAGTTTAATCCCAAGGATCAAGCAGCTAATAACAGGAGCAGGCAAGCCTGGCTTCTTTGCTACGACCTCATGTGAGAGGTCAGTCATCCTCACCTTGATGCCTCAGCCCAAAGCTTCTTGCTCCTCTCAGAGTCCTCCAAACTACCAACAGAAGAACAGATTTAGAGACAAAAAATATCAATTTATCTTTGCAGTGAAAAAGAAGACTTGATTACACCTCTGAGATACTGTGCAGGTTGTGATTGGGGCATTTTTCTATCTCCATACATACTTATTAAACTTATTTCCAGCTATAAAAACATTCAATGTCAAGGATTCAACTAGTGTGAAAACATCTTTTGATGTGTTTAGCAATAGATTTAAAAACAATGACATTGCACTCATAGATTCTTGCAGCACAGTTAAGTTCTCTGGTGGTTCAGTTCCAGCTTTCTGCCCTCAAAATTAATGTCCTCCACTTTTCTTTTTCCAAGTAAAATTCTGCACAAAACATATACTTTGCCAGAACCAGGACACTGCCAGCCAGACTCAGAAGCCTGTGCATGTCATATAAAATATTTATAAAATGTGGCCTTTCTGAAGAAAATTCCTTCTCATTCCAATCACTTTGATGCTAGATTTGAATGGTAAGAATGAGGGTTAGTTTTTGACTTTCAAGATAGTTTTGACTTTTGTGACCCTCTCTTTAGCCATTTTGGATATATACTGCACAATGCAGAGCCATCTGGTGAAACTGAATTTATCTCAACTACATGAGGGATCTATCTTAGCTAATTAGCTGGCTGCAAAGGTAAATTAGCTCATACCTTGTTAACAAATCAAGTCTGCTTCCACTACCAAGGTAACGTGGTTCATGTTGCAGCTGATAGTTAATCAGAGCTGTACCCTTCTTTCCATGCTGTTTTGGTCTGCTTCTCCCTCTTTCTATGGCTATACATTGCCTGAGATTATCTGAATTTTTTTTTAAGTTATCTCGCCAATCTAAGAGGGTTTTTAAAATGTCAATGCCATTGGGCCTTTTGGACTTGTTTATTCATGCTAAAAGAAATCCAACCCTCCTCAATCCAGCCTTCTAACCTACAAATTTAGCAAAGATATTTCTCTACATTTGCCCTTCAGAGACAGCTTTCATTGCTCCATGAACTCAAAAGAGGTCACAAACATAAGCTGTTATAAATCATGGTATTCTTCTATGATTTTCACTCCACTCAGTGTGACTTTTTTAAACCTTCTAAAGACAGTTTCCAAAAACATTAAGTGATAGTTTTCCTAACAAAGTCTTAGTGCTTAATTTTATAATTGCTGGATAGTAACACAGAGCTCAAATTCTCTTGGTGAAAACAATTGCCTTAAATTTATCACATTATGGCTTTTCTTATAACTAGATGTTTTCTCCTTTCATTTAAATGCAGGAATAAAATGAGAAACTATAGCTGCATTAATAAAACATGTCTAGATTCCAAAATTTCCACTAAGCGCAATACAGCACTGACATCTAACATGAAAAATGAAAACAACTGCATGAAGAAATAAAAACACAACCCCAGAAGTCAGCAGTTTGCTGCCTTGCACATCAAAGCCCCTGTCTGACAGCCTTCAGGGTGACGTAGTGCAGCAGGCACTGCTCAGCTCCCCTCCCATTAGGCACCAGGAAAATAAAGACAGCTCAGGGCAGCATTTAGGCCAAGAAAGAGCCCCTTTTCTGGCACCAGATCTTAAAATATTGTAGGACTGTCCTTGAACAACTGATGACTCCTATATCTGTATTCACCAGTCTTTCTGTACTTGCTTCTAGAAAACTGTTTTGGATCCCTTCCAGGCTTTTTCTCATACAGAGGAGAGCCATCACACTCCATTTCTCACAACCTAATTTAAAGTGAGGAAAGCTGAAGTGTCACAGTAAAATAGTAACTGACCTTGTTTACCCAAGATCGTATTTTGATTCAGTATTGAAGTACCCCATAAATAAGCTCTTTCCTACACAGTCTTAAATGAGTGTGTATCTCAGTAATGGCTAAAACAAAATCAGGGTAATAAAAAAAATCTGTACTCAAAGAATATTTATATGGCCAAGTGAAATATATATGTATGTACTTCTAGATTTTTAGACCAAACTCAGCAAGGCAGACATTTTTTTACAGTTTTCTACCATTTCTACCCTTTTGCTGTAGACTATAAAAGAAGCCAGATAGCTCAATATCCTTTGCCTTTAGATAAATATATACAGGGTATTCTAGTCTTGATTTATATGGAGTATTGAAGCCAATTCAAGGTTGCATGTTGCAAAAAGAGGGGACGTGCAGCCCTTTTAAAGGGTAACAGTGTCACTGATTCCTTAGTGTGTGTGCTGGGTTTGGCTGGGGTAGAGCCAAATTTAATTTCCTTCATTGTGGCTGGTGTGGGGCTGTGTTTTGGATCTGTTTGTGATGGAAACAGTGTTGATAACACAGGGATGTTTTTGTTGTCACTGAGCAGTGATCAGAGAGTCAGGACCTTTTCTGTCTCTCACATGACCCCACCAGTGAGTGGGTTGGGGATGCACAAGCAGCTAGGAGCTGATCCCAGCTGACCAAAGCGACATCCCATACCATATGGAGTCATGCTCAGCCTATAAAGCTGGGGGAAGAAGGAGGGAGGGAAGGATGCTCACAGTGATGATATTTGTCTTCTCAGTCACCATTACACCTGATGGAACCCTGCTTTCCTGGGAATGCTGGACACCTGCCTGCCCATGGGAAACAGTGAATGGATTCCTTGTTTTGCTCTACTTGTGTTTTTCTTACCTATAACTGACTTTATCTCAGCCACAAGTTTTCTCACTTTTACCCTTTTGATTCTCTTCCCCATCCCACTGGTTGGGGAGTGAGCAAGCATCCGTGTGGTGCCTGGATGCTGGCTGGGGTTAAACCACGACAGTGTGTTTTCCTAGTATTGTCACCCTTAATTCTAAAAACTGATTTAATGAAACTGTTTGTTTAAATATTGACTATTTGAGAAAAGAGGAACCTTCTCGTAAAGTATAAAAATAATTGCTATTACAGAAAAATTTACATGCAGTAATTCACTATTAGTGTCACCTCTGCTGTCCAGTCTCATTGTTTTCATTACAAATAGTATGACTTGAACTGTAAAAACTAGGTTGTTTATACACTAAGCAATGGCAGAAAACAAATTTAAGTGTCCATACCCTCTTCATATAGATGTCCTACTTGGAAACGTCAGCGACTGAAATATTAGTCTTTTGAAAGAAGAAATCTGTGGAATGGACTTTTTGTTAGGACTTTTATCAGAAAGCAGAAATGCTATCACAGATGAAAAGAATTGAGTACAATGTATTTGTTCACAGAAGTAGAAAAGAAATATGTCATAATTTCCAGTAGCTGTTATTTGCTGGCTCATCCTTCAGAATGACACAACTCTTCTTTTAAATAGGGTGAACTATGGCAAATACCATTCTCTGCTTAGTCTGTTTCCTCATGTCAGAGTTTAGCTGTCATTAAGGTGATTTGTCTTCCTGTGATTCATCAAATCATTATGACTTTTTGTATTGTTTTTTCTACTGATCCCTATTATTGAAAACTTAATAACTGTATGGAGAATGTTCTTCAATGAAGCATCAATGGCCTGTGAAACTCTCTTCCTCTCTTTTAGATGGAATGAGTCAGGAAGTAAGCTGCACGCACCAACCTGTTTGCCTTTTTTGCAATTTTATCTCATTTCTAAGCCACATTACTGGACTTCCCTTGTTTATTTAAAAAATTCCAAATTTTTTGTACAGTATTTTAAATACGACAGATTATTCTGGTGTTGAGGGTCTTCCCTCTAAGAAGCTTCTTTAGAAGTCAGGCACCAGGTGAGCCCTATTGGACTGTCATTCCTATAGTCTCAGAAGAACTTCAGTTCCTAAATATTAGCACTTTTGATTTTCAGCCAGGTTACAGACTTTACTTCTGTCTTCCAGAAGGTAAAACAAGAGATGATGACAACAAGAAGACCCTCCCCTGCTATATACACCTCAAGAGCACTGAAATAAACACAGCTTCTGTAGAATTAGTTACTATGGTCATATTGCTGTTCTTCAATGAAAAATATGTAAGCTTTGGGATGAGATAAACATGCTAAATCAGATTTTGCTTCTTCCTCTCCCCAGTACTTCCCCTCTCTCTTCCCTAAATCAAAAATGACAAACCTGTTATCATTAACAGGAATGGTCAAACAATTTGTACAGGACAGAAAATATCACTCCTCTATATGCTTACACAAAAAGAATATTTGTAAAAATAAGATCTCAGGATATTTTCTTTGTGTTTTAGGGGTGACATTTATGTGAACAAAAGAAAATTGTAGGCCATGGTGCTGATGTATCTGCTACATGTGGCAGCAGTGCACTTACTACAGCTGAAAGACTTGCACAGATCTGGGGCTCCTCTTTCTCTGCCCTAAGCAGCTGCTTTCACTCACCTTTGGATGCCCTACAGAGCTTTACCCTACAGAGCAGATACAATTCATGTTGTATGACCACAATTCATGTGTTGATTCTGTATTTCTGAGATTTGCTATTTTGTTATGAAGGGCTCATATTTTCTACACTCTTGGTCCCTTTTGGTATCTGTTTTTCATTCACTCCTGACACTGCATCCTGTTGAATGCATCAAATCAGGTTAGATTCTCAACCTGGGAAATGCAGCTCCAGTTCCAGCTGACACCATCTCATCAACATCCTAGTTAGAAAATTACCTTGTCAGCAAGGCAAATGTCACCTTTTTAATACAGCACTAATCATCAGCTAAGTCAAAAACATGAGTTGGATTAGATATTATCAAAAATCACAGAATAGCCACCAGCTTCTATTTTCTTCTCCTCTACCTCTCTTAGTCAGTCCAAATGTCCTCACAGCCTGGATTTCAGCACATGGCACATTCAATACGCTTTTGATGAACTCCTGTAAATGTCTGGCTTTTCTGCTTCAGTATTCTCAAATATTCCTGCTCCCAAGAAAACCAAATTTATAACGTGAGGGGAGGCTTCATATTTCTGGCACATGCAGTTGTGCAGATGTTATTCCTTAAGGAAGACTATCTTGATTGCCTCCGTGAATAATGGCTACAAGATGGCAAGGAGCCAACAGTTCTCTTAGAGCAGAAGGTATAAAACCACTCTCCTACTGAAAGAAGGCCCCCAGTAGGATAATATATTATTACGCATGATTCAAATTACAGGATCTGCAGCAGGGGAGCCAGTGGCTGAATCAGGACAGCCGCACACAGAATACTGATGATGGGATGATGGAATGCATCATGCATTGAAAGAGCTATGGTTTAGTGTTTAAATCCTCTGCATTTTCAAAGTGACTAGGAGGATCAATATATAACTGAAGCACCGTAAACAAATTGTAGATTACTGTGTGTGAGAAGAGGGGAAGTTATCATGTTGTAACAAAAATTCTATTTCAGGCTACTTCTTTAAATAAAATTTTGCTTTACCAAAGACTTGACCTCTTGAAGCCCACTAGCAACAGATATAGCTTTAATTTAATAACACAATATTGAATTTGTCTCATATCTGATTCTGTTTCAGCTATTAGAATACTGAAGAGCAAAACCTTGCCTCATTAGATTATGCAGTCTGAAATCTCTGCATTCCACAGTATCCTGGGCTGGTTTTAAATTGTTCGCACAACAAATTACTTTACCCACAAAGAACTAAATCCAAATGTTCAACACAATGTTGGCTTGCCCAAATGTTTTCCATCTATAATTGAACACATCTCAAGAAAATGTGCATGTTTATTATTTAAAAAAATTTAAAAACCCACCCAAAACCCCCACAGCAAACCTATCCTCTAATATGAAAAGCTGGCCAGATAAGAGTTTTTCAATCTATGATCTAATCTTTTCTGTGTAGATTAAGCACATTATAAACAAAAATTCTATATTTTGCTTTGCTGCAACATACCCTGAAGCAGTATGCAAGCTCTCCCTTGACTTCCTTTCATACTGGCTCTTGTATTCAGTTATTCTGGTAAATGGATGCAAATCAGGTGCATTGTGTCGAGGTGGAAGGAAGGGGGTGAAATTTGTTCAGAAATGATCTCAGTTCTATTCATTAATAAAATGACATCTTGACTGAAAGTGGTGAAGAATGAAATATAACAGTACTGAACTTTACTCAGTTGTAACAGATGCACATAAGAACCTTTAGAGAAAGCCAGATATGTAAAACGGCCACAGCGAAATGATTTCTGAAGCATTAGAATAAGTACTTAGACCGTGATGGCAGCTAAAGATGCAAACTCAATTCTGCAGCAACACCGTTTTTACCTTCCAAGACAGTTAAAGGTAATCTCAGGCTATAACTGGAGGAAGCAGTACCACATTAGGTAAGTACTACAAGGAGACAAACATACATGAAAGAAAAATATATGCACAATATTAACAATTAAAGACACTTTTAAAGGTTTTATGGGGCCAACAGAAAAAAAAAAATGGAACAATGCCCATGGTTACCTGCAGAGACAGCACACAGTTAAAAAAAAATCAAGAAATTGTAGCCATCGTTTTGCATAGCGATTCAAATTATGCTGGCAGAATAATTAATGGAGGACCTAATCTCTGTGAGGAAAAAAAAAAAAAAAGAAAAGAAAAAAGGCTACGTTAAACAAAGTTCATTACTGCATGATGTAAATGAGTTTCTCACCAGTGATGTCACTGATTGGCTGGGATGTAGAGCTGGTTTCGAACAGTGCAGCATGGCCGGATTGGCTGCTAGCTCTTCTGGTTACTGCCTGCTTGGGCAGCGGTCGAACCAGACTCTTTCTGTCTCTCTTGTTGTCGTTTGAAGCAAATCTTGTTCAGCCCAGCTGTGTCTCCATAGTAGTGGCACCCTAAGAGAGTCTCCCTCCTGCTTCCCACAGCTCATCTGTAAGGCGGTCGCTGCTGTGAAATACCAGCCTTTGGCACGGAGCCCAGACTGCGTTGTTAGATCCGTCTATAATACAGAAAAGAATTTTTTTAAAGCAGTTCTTTCACCGAATTACATCCTAAGAAGGATTAATAAGCACTAAATTGCAACTGATTTGTGGACTTTTAAATTATGTAGCTAGCACGTTTTCTGAAATAAAATATTATCTGACTTGCAATAGTATAGCATCATTGGTTTAAAAAAAAAGAAAAATAGGAAAAAAAAGGAAAGAATGAAAGAAAGGAAGAAAGAGAAGCAACAACTCTTCTTTGTTTACCTTGATTACAAAAAAAAATAATTCTTCCTTTTTTCCCCTAGAACGATAACTGATATCTTGGTGCTACGCAAGAATATTTTAAACTATCGCCAGTTTTCTATTTACATCCAAGTCATTATTTTCAGGTTAAGGCAAGGGATCTTAATTAGCATTCTCTTTAACTATGCGAACTGAGACAGGGCATGAAAGAAAAATGCTGTATGGAAGAGACAGAGACAGAGAGACAGAGGAAGAAGA
>VZTH01009698.1:612609-691528 GCA_013397815.1 Aleadryas rufinucha
CAAAAAAAAAAAAAAAATCTGTTCAGCTTTTACAGTTCAGCTGTCTGACCCCCTGCAAAAAGAATGCAGTCATATCAACTTTGCCAGACAATGGAGTACCTACAGGCTTTCCTCTAGACAAGTCCTTTATAACCAGTCAGTATTATGTGCTGCAGACAGTGGCCAATCGCTAAGCTGCTTTCTACAGCAGTGACACAATAGGTGCACTGGCCACACTGTCCTCCTAGCCTCCGACAGCGGTGCAGGTTCATTTTTTGTACGCTGGAATACGCATATGTCTTAAATGTTCCCACTGTATGGAAAGAAACCCCACCATCAGCCTAAGCTTGCTTTGTTTTGCCATAATTACATCAGCCTAATTACTGCAGCCGAGCCGCAGAGCCACTGCTCAGAGCGGCGCATAGGCATGCACGTCATATAAATATGCATGAGCACGCCTGCTTATTTAAATACAAAAATGCATCAATTGCTGGTGGTGCCTTTTTGGTTTTGTTTTCTGCATGTCCTTCCTCCCCCCTCCAACACCCATTCCTGATAAACCAAGTGAGTTAAGGACGCCGAGCAAATGCGGTCACCATTTTTCTCCCTTTATTTATCCAAACTTTTATTCGTTCCATTCTAATTGCAAGCATTCAGTAGGAACTAAATAAGAAAAAAAAAAATTCAAATGCAAATGAGTGTCAGTTAGTAAGGGAAGGGTATTGCAGACCTAGGGCATTTTTCTCCCTTGTCACTACCCATCAGAGAAAGCGCCTGTAAATGAATCTGCGAGCACTCCATCACAGCCAGGCATCAGATGCCCAGTTCCTATTAAAGCCCGATGATCCCCCAGCATGTGCACGCACCCAGCTTGTGTGTTTGGGTCCTCTGTAATTACTGCAGCTCTTGTAACTGTACCTGAATCCGCTCATACAGTCCAAAGATTAAATCATCACTATCCACGTATTAACAGACATAATTGGGCACATTCTATAGTGGGAATCGCCATGCTAATTTTTCTGATTTTATGCATGGGATTTACATATTCATGAAGAGAATAGCTGTTATGACCGCCGACAGAGCAACATGAAAAGAAAAGACACCATTCTTCAGCACACAGAGTATACAAAACCTAGAGGGAAAAGATGCAGCATATGGCGACAAGGAGAAGAAGTTGTTTGGCTTTCGAGGGTTATTTTCTTTCCTATTTATAAATTCTGGGTAGACGGCTTACAAAAGCATGTAAGTATTCTGATCACGAAGGCAAAGTAAGTCTGTGTTATTAGTAATCAGCCACTGGTAGCTGAAATAAAATCATTTTCCACTTGGTGCCCAATGTTCTGCAAGTTTTGCCTTTGCACTAGAGACCATTATCAGTTTAAAGATGCTCAGGACATATTCATCCAGGAGTGCACAAAAATACTGATGAATCAGAAAGGAATAGAAATTCTAGCTGATATTTAAAAAATCTTGATTTCCTATTCTAATGCCTACTTTGAATTAGGGAACTATACCTTTCCCAGGAAAGCTGATGTTCTTCATTACCAGAGGCGATTTTTACCCAACTTATTAGAACTGCATGTTTTCCAAATCTGATAAAATATATCTTCTGACTGACTTTCAGATTCTATTGTTTTTAAAGAAAAAAAAAAAAAAACACTGAAGGAAAGATAATTCAGGCAGTATTGTAAACATAGTACACCTTGATTTGTACAACAATTTCATATATATAAACACATTATGCTTACTGTAACCTTGTACCTTTTATGCATTTAGTATAATGATTTCTTAAATGTTTGTTTATCTCTCAGGTATCTGGCACTCAAAACAGCCCAAATTTCCTTATAATAGCCGGATAACAATACCTACAGATGCCTGCTTTCCCCTACATCTTCCTACATTTCATAAAGATAATACTACAGATAGCAAGGAAAAAAAAAAAATTTTTGCAAGGAAAATTTTAATGCAATGGCCATGTTTGACAGGCTTTGTTGTATATCAGTTTTCAAAAAATATTCTATTCAGTACTATTCAAAAGAACGAAAAAGAAGGAGTTTTTTATTTACATTTGTATACTATACATTTCTTTGAATTACAGCCCTTCGACGCAGTCATGCAGTAACATTTTTGTAGTGACAGAAATTATATTGTATATTACATTACAAAACATGTATTTAAAAGCTGATTGGCATTTTATAAGATATTATTATGAATTCAACTAGCAATATTAAAATTATATTTTAAAATAAGCTCAAGAAATTGCTTTTGATTCTCTAAAGTAGATTTTTAAAAAAAGCAAAAAAAGCACTAAAAAAAACCCCCAGCAATATTAACTAAAACATGTTTCTCCACCCAAACCACTGTTAGTGTCTCTGTCAAAACAAAAAGCTATCAACAATGACCTTCTTTGTGTTTGTCTTTACTTAAAATTCAAACTCCAGCAACTGTAAATCTGTGAGCTAATTATTAATTTTCCCTTTTAGTATAAATGTCTGGGCTATGACATCATACAGCACAAAAATAAGGTTCACTGCTAAAAGGGAAGCCTTTAGAGAGCAGAATGGTGACATAATTTTTAAGGTATGACCCTTTTAAAAACCTTAGCATGGCCTCTATTCAAGAACCCCACTCCATAATGTCAAGTACACTACTGCTAATTTGAGGTTTTTGTTAGAGGACAACATCAGAAAACTTCAAATATTCATGGAAGAATTTGAGGCAGGTTTCTTAAAGAAATATATAATTTTGTGTTCTGTGTTCACTGAGAGAGAAAAGTGAATATGTTTCTTGTTTGTAGCAATGAATCTGCCAAATTTCAAGTGCTGTACTGAAGAAAATGAAATCCCATATCTCTTAACATGGACATATTTTTGTCTTATTTTATAATCCCTACTGTACTGAATTTTTTTAACTCATTCCAGCAGAGCAAACATTTGCAACAACAGTGTAAGTTAAGAAATTTCAGTAAAAATATTATCTGATTTGTTATATCTGGCATAAAATGAAATTTGACAATAGTTTAAAAATACATCTATGTTTAGAATTTCTTATTCTAGAAAAGCATCACGTCACATCAGTTTTCTATCCCCTTCTATAATTTCAATTGCTGTTTTCTTTACAAACTTTACCTTTTGCTCTGCATTTTCATTGCATGTAGTGCTATCAGCCTCAACCCTTTATTCAAGCTCTTATAAATTCCCAGAATACACCATGCTATGTCAACAGTATTCATTATGATGATATTTGTTGTATTTACTTGCTACATCTTCCTGCTTCTGAATTATGGTCCAAATTTTCAAACAACACTCAGGCTCTGACATCCATGTTTAAACTCTGGCCCTGCTATGAGCTTCACTCATGAAAATCATCACAGAACTGAAATTTTAGATCCTAAATAAGCAGGTAGTCTGACTTGCAGAACTGCCAGAAACCTGCAGCTCAATTATACCCTACAGGAGCTCCCATTAACTGGACTGCCTTAATACGATGCAGATGTCAAACACTCTGCTTTCATAAGGGGGCCTGGTACAATTATTGACCTGATCTTTTTCCTTTTAGTAACTTTAACAATCCCAAATGCTCTGATGATGAAATAGAGCTTTCCAGGCTTGGGCTTGTAACCTTCCATGGAAAAGCAACAACAGCTTAAGAGGTGAAAAATGTAGCATTCAAGACTAGTACTTAAATTTGAGGCAACACAAGAATAGTAGCTGGTTGATGTAAAATACCAGGGCTGTAAAAAAAATACAGTAAGAAAAGTTAGTTATGATTTAATATCTGGATCAGAAGAAGTGCTAAAAACTTGGAAATTCATTGTCCAGGGCCTAATGAGTTCAGATGTAAACTACTCTGGTATTAGAGCACCAATAGAGAAACACAGATTAAAATCCTTCACTGAAGGATTTCCACTGTTGTATCTTTATGGCAATATTCAGCCAAACAACCCTACATGGGAATAGTGATAGCATTTTTTATCCCATTTTTTAATTCAGATTTTCCATGAAAATTTTTTGGGCTACACACAATAAATACAGACCCTACAGTTTTAAAAAATTGATTAATAAAAGTAAGTAAAGGTGTGTTATTTTGGGGGTAGGTTCACAACCTGTGCACATGCAGTGTTTAGTATATTATTTGGGGAATTTTCCCCTGTTTGTAATATTTTTATTCATTTATTATTTAAATTAAGGGATGTAGAAATGACTGAGCCTTTTAAGTGTCACTGAGGAATCACATTTAGGAATTTTTTTCATTAATCTGTTTTAAAAATGCATAAAAAATGTTTGCCTAAAGTCTTTGTCACTTAAAAGCATGTTCCATTCTAGTGAAAAATTCATCTTAATTTACCTCTTGAAGAAACTTATCTTAGGGTCATGTTAACCCTAATTTCCTACTCGGTTGCATCTACTTATTCAGAATTCATCCTTTCCTCAGGCTGTACTTAGTACTCCTAAAGAGCTAGAATTGAATGATACGCTTGTGACAGTAATTTAATTAAACTGATTGTAGAAGCATGTAAACACATGATTAAGAGTCTATTTCTCCACAGTGTCTCTGGTGCTGTAAGCACTTCTACCTTGCAGTACCCCACCCACCATAAACCTCATTTCACTTACTGTCTTCCATTTATTTGGGAACAAGATACACTGGGTGATGCTACATGAGCTGTATACGACCTGTTGTATGTTCACAGCCTACCATAAGCTGTGGCTGTAACTGAGTTAGCTGAACTAAATTGCTGATTTTAACATAGTTTTTCTTCTTTTTATTGCACATGTAATAAGTAAACCTCAATAAATGTTTATTTCCCAGAGCAAACACTCTGGGGTTTATCATTTGATAAAAGTACTAAAGCAACCCCATACAATATGATGGATCTACTTCCACATGTTGTTTCATCTCAAGATAAAGTGACTCTATCTGAAAGCTGGGAAAGTGCTACAACACTTTTGAATGCTTGAATTACCTGGACCCAGAGACCAAGGTAATTTTCAATTGTATCAATCTTCTTATTCATGAGGAGTTAGCATTGCTGTGCAGAGGACTGACCATACCTATCTTCATCATGGAGGATTTCTGTTGTATTAAAAATATGCACCTAGGACACACTTGGAATTTCTTAATCCACACTGAACTTGAGAGTCTAGCTTTAATGGAGCATATTTTGGGTAATATTTCAGTACATCATGCAGCCAGCAGCCAAGCAGAAAGACCATGCTGGCCAGCTGTAACTCCACTCAATTGCCAACTGTTTTGTAACCTCAGGTTAACTCTCCTCAAATACAGAAAACAAATACTGTATTTGAAATAAAATTCAAAGCTAGGGAGTCCTTTCAGCACAAGGTGTCTAAACACTAAGTACAAGATGCCAAAAGCAAGATGACAGCCCTCTCAGTCCACAAGTGAAATCACTCAGGGAGGCAATGTCAGTCTGGGCTACCGGGGGCCACTGATGAAAGCAGCGAGACAATGAAGGACAGCTGCTGACACGCAGCTCTGACATGTTGTTACACAAGGAAGTTCCATCACCTAACCTAAAACACAGAAAACCTCCATCCATTAGTAAATAACACATGCACTTCACCTTACAAGCCAACAATCACAGCAGGGTTTGGTGGTCTGTGTTCAGTGTAAAGAAACTTAATGCCCCCTGACCTCCCAGGATGGGGGGGAACATGAGTCCTGTGTGGTGGCTGCCCAACATGTGGAAAAGGCATGCATACCTACCAGTGCTTAAAATTTAAAGTTTTAAAATACTGAATGCCATCCTCAAAGTTTACCTTCACCTTTCTAACAAAACTAGTCTTGAAGCAGTCAAGAGGGGGAAAATAAGATGCAAAAGTTTATGTGTCAAGATAAAGACAGAGAGAGCACTCACCAGTTCCCATCACTGGAGAAAGAGAGTTGGCTGGGGGAAAATTTAACTCATTGCCAGCCCTCAGTGCACAGAGGGGATGAGAAATAGGGACTGTGGTCAGCCCATGACAGCTTTTCTCTGCTGCTCCTCCTCCTCACACTCTTGCCATCCCCCTGCTCCACTGAGGGTCTTTTGCACAGGCTGCAGTCCTTCAGGATAAACCTGCTCCTGTGTGAGGAATCCACAGGCTGAAATCCTTTCAGGAAACATCCACCTGCTCCAGCGTGGGGTCCTCCAGAGACTGCAGCGTGGATACCTGATCCACAATGGTCTCACCAGTCGCTGCAGGGAAATGGCTGCTCCAGCACATTCTCTCCAGGGCTACAGCAGATCCCTGCGGGGACACCTCAAGCAGCTACTCTCCCTCCTCCCACTCTCCCCTCAAGGCTCTTAGGGCTGTTTCTCACACGTTTCCCCTCAGCACCAGGCAGGTTCTGCCTTCCCTTACCCAGGCTGTCCCCGAGGCACCACACTGTGGCCGTGGGGCTCAGCTGGGTGTGTTGCTGGGTTGGCTGGAACTGCTTCCCAGCCAGACTCTGAACACCTGTGCCCAGTGTTCCTGCTTTCTGGACTGAAGAGTGCCAGCAGTTCACACACATCTGTCCTTGACTGGCGCTGTGTTTAAATGAGCACACACAGAGTGTTCATACTATGCCCATGAGAAGCGCTGCTGTGAAGTAGCTACAATGCATATGGCTTTTCAGCCCAAGCACAGGTTTCTCTACAGAGTGACTTAGTTTTCCACAGACAGGTATCCTCAGCCAGCCTTCAAGCCAAAACACATATAAAACCATTTTCTGTCCAGTAGTTAAACTTCATGTGCACGCAGATACAAGAAACCCTTGCTGCTGTCTCACTTCCACAAAGCTGGAGATGTAAAAAATAAAACTCTGACAACAATTGCTCAAAACCTTGCTGCCTCTGGCTTCTCTGGCAATTAGTAGCTGAGGTGATCTAAGGGGTAACTGAACAACCTTCAGTTACGAATCTGCAACACAGGAGTAGGGACAGCCCCTTGAAAGCAGAAATAGAACCAGTTTTCACTGTCAGCAGCTGCTTCCCCCAGGCCCAGATATCTGAGCATGGACAGACTTCTGACTCCTTCAAAGAAGAGTGCTGCTGATGAAAGGAACAACAGGTAAAATTATGCCTACTTTAAGTGCCAATGGACAAAAAATGCTGACCATCTCAAAGCCACATACACAGCTATGGGAATATCCAGATGAGGACAGCTAAACACTTCCTTTGTACCAAGGAGAAAGCTTTCATATCTATTTTAATAGGTCTTCTCCCTTTGCATAATTCTTAGGAACCAGAGCCAGGCATCAATCAAAGAACCCTATGTATTACTTTAATAGCTAGGATTAATAAATTATAGGTTTCCCAGTATAAATATGTGTGCATTCAGCACAAGCTGCTGTTTGAAATGTATTGATAGTTAGAGGAAGGATTTGGATTGTTCCCAAATCAAACTGTGCTCTCTGCACAACAGCAACTTTCCCCACAATGTTCACTGTCCCAGTCTGCATCACAGACTGCTCCTTGATTTAACAAGCCTACGTGATGCTGAAATCCTTAATGAGCCTATCCCTGAAAAAATTAGTACATGATGATCCTCAAATATAACACGCAAGGCACATAAGAAATTCACTTTCTTTCCCATAGCTCTTTAAGTTATATACTCCCACACCAAACAAAAGATGGTACTACAAGGACTTTCATAATTGCACAGTTATGTCACTCAGAAGGTAATGTCTGTATTAACTCTTGCCTTGTTCATTTGCTGTGCTTCAAGAGACCTCTTGGCCCTCTATTTGAAACAGCGGTGGGAGAAAAAGGGCAGGAGAAGAAGTCCTAATGAATACATGCTCAAGGAAACATTCAGGGATTTTGCTGTGGGATTCCCATTAGTGTCAGTGGGGGATGTTTAGGGATTTAGCTATACAACACTTTGAAAACATGCATCTCGGTGTTGGGAGGAGCACAGAACTGCTCTGAATTTGTCTTTACCCCTATGTCTCCAGCCAGGGAGGTTAATAAAAGGTACAAAGAGAAGCAGTGGCAGGATAGAGGTTCTTATATGATGGCAATGCTGCCTGTCCTGCTGGGCTCTCAGGTGTATTCATATTTCTCATTCACTTCATGCCATCACCGTAGAACTGGCAAAATGCAGGCATAGAAATATGTGCAATGTGCATTTTAGGTGTCAGCCTGCCCAGAATATTAAAGCAAGCAAAAACACCAGAGAACTTAATATGGTAGGATTAAGCTTCATTTTCCACCAATTATAACATCCATATCTTTCTAACTTCTTAGGAAAAAATTATGAAGGACCTCATAAAAATTCAGAAAATTCAGAGAAAAAACCTCATTTGCATTCTTTTCAACACCTCACAACTGAGCTTTTAGTTAGTACTTCAATAAAAATGTTAAGTAACAGGGAGTTTTATGCTAAGGATTCTACTGCTACCACTATTTAAAACACTAGTTTTCAATTTAGTACAAAAAAAATTCAGAAGTTGTATCTTCAATACATATATGACATGCAAATCCACATCTTATGTTATAGCCATTTTGCCTAAGTACTAATATATCTGGAGTACTGCATCTGCAAAAAAATAGGCTTTCAGACATGAAATCCACATAGACAATAGAAGCACATAAAGAACCCTCAAGTAAAGACCAAATGAACAAGATGAACATGAGATGTACAAATGGGCTGTGGAGATGAAACGCATCATTCCAAGTTAAAATCAGAGCATTAAACTAATGTGTGCTGTGTTGCTGTGCAATGTCTCAGCCTATGGCTTGCTGCAGTAAGTGAACCCCTTTATATGGGTTTCTGTATGTCAAGGAATGACATGGAATGGATTGTGCTGCCTGCTCTCTGTCCCATATGCTGACACTGCAGCACTTTTTTTCCTCCATTAGAGAAGATGGACATTAAATATCCTCCCATTCTTAAGTAATAATCACCTAGCAAAGAGATTATCAGGTATCAGGGTCTTGTTCTGTTTGGCAGAACAATACAGAGAATTGTCCCATGGTCAAAGAGGATTTAGCTTATTGCCCAAATCAACACAAGCCTTCCATACATATTCTGTTAAAATATAATGATGAGAAACAGAGCACATACTTTCTTTTCATAAAAGCAACACAGAGATTTGAATGTGTTGTCTCTCCTGCAATGGAGGGAAACAAAATTCTCAAGGGCTCTGATTCACTTGGCCCTCTGTTTCTATCTTTTCTATTTTAACTCTGCTTTTCAGAGGCTGAAGAGGTCTGATTCTGGCCCCTAAAACTTGGGATGACAAAACTCGATTTTCCAGCAACGAGAAGATTTCACCCTGCTTGACACAGCTGTTCCATAGGATAACCTGCATTAATTCAAACAATACATGCCATGGCCTTTAACAAGCTATATCACAGTAGTGTTAGATAAGTAACACTGTTACTTTCAGGTGTCTTTTCTTCTGCAGGTTTTGTGAGCATTTATATACTAATAACAAATGCTAAACCCACTGAGGAGTACAGGATTTATGCATCTTCTTTTATTTCTTTTGTTTTCTTCTTTTTTTTTTTTTCTGGTTGCAGTAAACCAAAACTAATCATTTCCACAAATATAGATCATCTCACCAGCAATTTCCATGATGCAGAATATTTAGCTCCAGGACTAAGAGTCTATGTATTTCCAAATAAAAATACCAGGAATGATAATATTTATATACAGCAACAAGAAACACACTTGTTTACGTGCAAGGAAAAGATTAGAGTTGGACTGAAAAACCTCCAGTGGGTATTACTGTCGGGAAAAGGTACATGTTTTCCCGTGTGGGTGTTATGCATGGACACTGAGACAGTAAATGATAAGATTTGCTTCAGAAGCACATGAATAAAAAATAATGTTTAGACATGATTGATCCCAGATTGTTCTTATATATGATATTCCAAATGCAAGGAATATCATCACAAATTCTGGAACTTGAAGTAATAACAATTTTTTTTTTTTTTTTTCAGAAAGCACTCCAGTGGTTTGGTTTTCTCCTTTCCTCCCACACACTGCACTCAATGTACCAGAAACTCTTCTTGTTTTACTGTGGAAGGTGGGTAAAGGAGAAAGGCGGTGTTACACCTCCCTTTTAACACTCAGTACCAGACACCAAGTCATACTTCAAACCCAAGTGTGCCTGGTTAAAACCAGTCAAGAAAGCTCACTTACGTGATAAATTTTTGCTATGTTCAGGAAAACACAGAAACTCCACATGACAAATGCAAATAAAGCAATGGACAGTGGTCAAATCTTGCAAAACCTTGACAGAAAAAAAGCGAACATGTTCCCTTAATTATTGTCAGATGACATGTATGGCATATATGTCATCTGTTGTCTTATGCACACATCTCCAAAGGAACGCTGTGCCGCCTTTTGGTGTGGAAATTTACACAGCCCAGCTTCAAAACACCTCCTGTCTCACATGGCCACAAACCATGTCCTCTCAAGTGTCACATCCCATTGCCCCGACGCTGTTTGGAAAGCTACACCCTGCTGTTTGCGAACACCCAACAAGGGATTACTTCATCTTTGTTTTCTCATGCTGAAAAGTCAAGGCTGACTTCAAAACTGAAACAGTTGGTCTCTTGTCACTGAAAATTTGATCAGGTGTTCCTTCATTGCAGCAGTTCAGATTACATTTCTAACAAATACCACAAGCAGCAAAATGCTTTCAGCTATTAAATCCTTTACATAAGAGTTCAAAGTAACTCAAACCAGCTGAAGTGAAGTGCAAGTTACATGGATAGTGTCGCTATTCTTGTTGCTACATTTTTATTGTGCTGTTGATAACTGATGACATCCACTGGAACACGATTCTTTATTATTTTTTGAACTCTGAATAGTGTCACAGTTTCAAGTGCTGCATTAACTTCTGAGAGTTTTCATTATAACACTCTAGCAAACCAGGAAACATGATGAGAAGGTGTAACACTCGACTTTTCCTGACATGGATGGTCTAATAGGGAGCCAGAATTGCTTTCACTTAAAATGGAAATGAAAGGAAAAAAAACCCCTAACCTAGATCTATCTTGTGCTGCAATAATAATTGCCTTTATCCACCATGCTACTCATATCACAGTGTACCATAAATGTTCCAGTAAAGTGCTGGATGAACCATATTGTCTGCAAATAGTTGTACCTGCCAGTCATGTTATTAGAAGGTTAATAAAAAAGCATATCCAACCATTTTGTAAGATCACCACAAAGAGAGGGATTGTTTTGTCCCAAGTAACTCTGTGCACTCAAGACAGAGCAAATGAACAATCCTTCCTTCCTTTCCCCTGTCCCCTGCCACTACCCGAGACAAACATTTTACTTGAAAACCTATTGAGGTTACTGCTACACATCCGTAAATGCAGCTAGATGAGTGAAAATAAGTGCACACATCTGGTAATCAAATCCTCTGGACAGAGCTGGAAATGAGAAAAAGGTTGTTAGATAGGAAGAGAGGCACCCAGCCAGGAGAACAAGTCTCAGCAAGAAAGGGAGGCAATACAGCTCCCTCACTCTGTGCAGATGGAACCTGTGGGCTGCAGTGGGGCCCAGCAAGAGGATGTTAAAGAAAAAAGGGGGAAGAGACTCCAAGTGCAAAGGAAAGCTGCATGGAACTCAGTCTTCCAGAGAATGGGGGGAAAAGGATTGAAATTAAAGGAAATGCAGAGCTTGTTTTAAACTTGTGGACTCCATTCCCCTCATGGACTGATAACACAGTCTGCAGCTCCAGAAAGTTCAGTAATCAACTCTGTGTTTGTCCAGGACCCTGCACACAACAGGACCTTGGCCTTGGGATACTGCAGAAATATAAAAAGTTAGTTAAATAAATAAACAAACAGTAATGGAAGGTTTCCAAATCCCTGAAAATGCAAAGAAATGGAGAAGGTTAAACTATAAGCAGCTGGACTTACTTTCAGTGAAGTGCATGACAACTGATGTCCATACCACTGCCACTAGATCAGTTTAAAGACTGCAGCACAATTCTGAGTTCAGGCCAAATTCACCTGACAGAAGTAATATCAAATACTGCTGTAAAGTGTATTATAAAGAAACCAACAACATCAGCAAAGTTTCATACAAAGAGAGAGAATCAATCTATGAGCAATACTGCAGGAAGAATTAAAGGATAAATTATGTTTTTCTTCAGGTAGAGAGTTACATATGCCTCAGAAAATTGCTTTTTTGTGAGTTTGTTATTGTTTTAAAGCAATAAAGATAAATTGAAAAAATAAATAAAAAATATCCTAAGATCATCTCCAAATAATACCTGTCTCTATGGCATCACCATTTTCCAACTGGCTTGTCGTCATAAGAGGCCTAGAAGGCTCAGAATACCTGAAATGCTAAAAAATCCACTCTTCAGGTCACAGACTTGTGTTTATTAGGACTGAAAACAAAACTTGGATCCGTGAGCCCTCATATCTTCCCACAGTTCCCCCTTCTTTTTTATATACACCACTCATTCTGTGCTGGAAAAAGGCTCATTAGAGGTTTTTTTCCATAACCCAAAAAATCAAAATCCATGTTCTGAAAATGTTCCAGTTTATATCCAAAGTAGTTCCTAAATGGGCAAGTTAATTTCAGTAAACCCTATATATTTTTGAAAAACAAAAACCCCACAAACAATCAAAACAAACAAACAAAATGTAAACAACATCAACACAAAAAACAAAGCAAAACATCCCAAACAACCAGGAAAGACCAACCAGAAAACCAAGTACACATAGTCTGGACCCTGGCTGACATTTACATTGCTGCCATACTCTTCATATATTGCTCTTTCTTACCTCTTTTTATGCATTACTTTAGTTTTCTTTTTTCGTTCTTATAACACTTTCTGAACAAGAACTATAAAAATAGTCTGTTGCAGCCCTCAAATCCTGATGTCGTTCTATGAAGAGTTTCTCCTTTCTCTGTGTTGTTATTATTTAGTTTCAAGTCATAGTTTCTAAGGTAGGGCTACTGAATAAATTTTAGATTAGTTCTTTATTTTTATTTTTGGAACCAGAAACCATTTGTGGAAGAAGATTTTAAGAACTGTACTGTAACCTCCCCTTCACAAGGCTGCTGCCCAACAGTGGATTCCTAAATGAGAATCCTCCCTATTGATAATCATTTTTTTCCATCTTATTCTACAAAATTAAACTGACTGCTTCATGCCAGAGATAAGAAATACATATGTTACTGTCAATTAATTAAAAGTCTATCTGACACTGGCTCATGCTTCATTAACACATGCCAGTCCACTACCAGATACTGAAAACTTCTTCAGAAACAACAAAGACAACTCCTCTTTTTTCAGTTTTGAAATGTTGATGACACTTCTATGTCTTATTTTTAAATTGTTGTATCATAGGAAATAGAGTAAGGTCCCCTCCTAACTTCTCTTTCTTCTGGCCCTATTGTGGTACAACTCTGATCAGTAGTAAAAAAAGATAAGGGACAGTTCTGTACACCCTTGACAATCTGCACGTGATAAGATTTATTAATCACTTGTTCTTCTTCACATTTTATCTAGGCTTGTACTAACTGTACTTGATGGTAAACTTTTCTCTTGGTGTGGCTATGAAATATTTCATATACTAATCATATTATTATTTGTAAAAAACTCTGCTGATTGTCCTTTTGATTCATGGAAAAGGTGTTTCCTATTCCTTTACTTAACAGTCACCACAGTTGTAAGACAAACATTGATCTGTTTCTTGAGAGCTGGTGAGTTTGTCTTCAAGAAAAGAACACAGATCAACCTATATAAAACACAGTGTCTATTCATTGTGTGCAAAATATATGTTATGTTCTACTTATATTATTAGGGGAAAAAACTTGCCAGCCTAGATCTGATGCTTTAGTTCTATCGCTCAAGACACTTCCAACGTGTTTGGAAACAACTAAGAGAGTTAGAATAGTTTGAGCTCTGATATAGGTGAAGATGGAGTTTTGCTTACTCAGAGAGCTCTTTGCATTTTTTTAGCCACAGGGAACACTAAAGAAGTTCCAGTTATTGTTTGACAGAATATAGGTTTGAGACAAGACATCTGCAAAAATCCCTTAACCTCCTTCTTCAACCCCAGCTGTATGAATCTCTCAAGAAGAAGCAAAATAAACAATTGAAAAGACACTGCTTCCAATCAGCAAAGCAATATTCAGAGGTATTTTCAGGAGTCCTGTCAGTCCTATGTGCATATATATGACCCAAAAAATTTAAAGACATTTTTACCACCTAAATATTCAGATGTAAACCTTGTAGACTATCACAGCATTTTCTTCATTCCTATTACCATTGCAACCTGATGGGAGAAATTTCTATATGATATCCAGTCCAATACCTGCTGTTGGTCTTGGTCCCCTGTACCAAAATATGTGGCACCAAGAACCAGACCTGTGCCTGTTTTCTTTCTTTTCACTGTTTGTTTGGTTGTTTTAAGGTATAATAGAATAGTCAAATCTGAAAAATTAAGCTTTTAAACAGTCACCTTCAACCAACTTATTTCAGTTGAAATAAGTTCAACTAAAGATGGATGAAATTTCAGTTAAAGAGTTATCCAAAACCGGATAACACTCATGTTTAATTATGTGAAACTCTTGCAATTAATCTGTTTTTATAGGACTAACCCAGGAATGTTCAAAGACATCAGCCTCTCCCAGAGGTATAACATTAAGAAAAATAACTAGCATAATGAAAATCAGGTCTGAGTGACAAAAGGCTGTCTTTAAAAAAGAAAACTACATGGAGTTTTTTACATAAGAAATTTTAGAAGTTGTATTTTCCTTCATTTGAAATCCCAATCACAGAGCTCCAAAGAAAAACATACATAGACAGAGTTACAAATTAAATGCATTCACTACTCAGTTTAAGTCATCCATCAGAGGCCCCTGGATATTGGGTGTTCCTAGTTTGAAACTAAATTATCTGAAACAAGTGAAACTTTACAAAAACTCAGATAAAAAAACATGGGAGGTGCTAATATATAGATGGTATAAGAATTATTTCACTGAAAATGACCCAAAAAGCTTTCTCTCTTTCTCTTCCTCCTCAACACTTTTGACTGGAGCAGGAGACAGTGCTTTTAACACATTAAAAAAGGCATTCAAATATGACAGAAAAGTGGGATAACTTTTGTCCCAGTGTTACACCCATGACACAGGCCAGTGTAGCCTGCAGGGAGGGAAAGCAAAGATAATTGTTTGCAGGGGTTTTGGCCTTCTCCAAGAATTGCAGAGCAGGTAAGGAGTCTTTGAAAAGACAACTTTGATTTCTCTCCAAGAGCAAAGCCAAGGAACACTAATCCATCTGATTATAAATATGGCACAGCCAAATGGTTACTTGAATGAAACAAAATCAGATTTTGTGGCCTGTACCTGTCACAGATCCCATCTCTGCTCTGAATAATAACTAGGACAGGCAGCTGCACACTGAAAATTAAGGGCTGCATTTATAAATGAGCAAAGCACTTTCCCGTACACCACCTTTTGAGAACATGCTTAAAGTCTCTTTACCACAGTAAAACTTCAAAATGAGCACAAAGGCTTCCTGATTTTTGAAAGGAGTGAACAGAGCTCAGTTTGCTATAGTCAAAACTTAGATCAGGAACCTCATGCCACTAATTGCTGCAGATTTTTCTAGTAACAAAGCCTTAAAATACCTCTTGTATTTCCCTAAAACAAGTACAAATGAGCACAAGCAAGCTATCTTTATTTGAAAGAATTAAAAAAAATGAAAAGCAAGTAGATTACCAGTTAAATTTCCCAGTTCAGTACCCAGAATAGCAGGAAGAATTTTTTGGGGGGTAGTTCTTTTTCTTTTTCCTGGTTTTGATTGGGTTTTTTGGTTGGTTGGTTGGTTGGTTTTTGGTGTTTTTTAACATTGTGAGAAAAAACCACCCTGACTCAACCAAACGTAAATTCTTCTCTCTTGCATGCATGGGACTCAAGTGAAAGTAGATTATTTTTTGATTTCTATATAGTCATCTGTTCATAAATTGCCAATGAACAACCTTAGAGTTGAAGATTATGGCACACCTGGAATAATCTTGGGTAAAGGCAGATGGAGGCACTTGGACTGAGAACGTAGACACATCTCTTCAGCTGAAAGCCATTTAAATCTGGAACAGAGGTTCCTGCTCAGATCAGCAGATAAAAAAGCAAGAAATACAGAATATTCCTTTTTTGTTTGAACAACAGTACTTCTGTGGTTCATGTCCTTGTCAAGTAAATACCATACGGACAAGAAAATCATCAAGGATAAAAGTCTTTTCTTGGCTGAAGTCAAAAGCAACCACCATTTTTTTTGTGTCCATTTTTTCAGTACTCACATCAGCTGAAGAAGAGAGGGATGGTGCTTTTACCAAGCACTGGTCAGCCCAAAAGGGAGACATTATGGAAATATTAGAAAATGGACTTATTTAAAGAAAGGGTAATTTTTTTTTTTTATTGACCCTGTTAGGTGTTACTCACAAGGAACCTGAACAATCTATCCTCCTATCTCTTACATCAGTGCAAAAATGTAGACATAGTAAAATATTTATGAAGCTATTTATAGTCCCTACTAACCCAGTTCAGACTGAGGACAGTGAGGAATACATCTGGCCACTCCTCCAGCCAAAATTAGTTCTACAGCTGGCAATTCTAAAAGGCCATGTCATTATATCAGTTAGTCAGCTGAGCTATAAAATCTATCAGGTTGCAAACCCAGATTCCAGAAGATGACAGCTAAGCCACACTATAAACTTCCCGTGCTTAGATAATTTTGATGATTTAGTTTTCAAATGTGCTGAGAATATATTCTTGTATAAATTATAGTTTATTTGAGAGAACACACAAACTCTCATCAGGTCAAGCTTTTTTGATTGAATAGTTTGAGACAAATATTGTAACCTTGAAGACGCCAGGACAGCTGCAAGTGTTTGCAGAATATAATTAGTATATAATGTCACATTCTGATTTACCATTAATTTCTTAGAAGGTAATTTAAACATTAACACAATAACAGGAAGTTATCCTGACTGACAAAGTCATCCACTGGTGTCCACTAAGCCAGAAGGCTGGAGAATGCTGGCTCCTTCCCCAGGTCCCTCCCTACTCCTCTGTCCCACTAGGATGAGACAGTGCAGAGCATGTTTCCAGGCCCCAGTAACATTGTGGAAGGGTTTCTCCCTAACTCTTCAAGGCTTTATATCCCACACCTGTCTCTGGCCCTGATCAAAGCTTTGGAGAATCAGAAAAATCTCAAAAAACATCTATGTCTACAACGTAACTAATTTCCAAAGCTCACAACTGCTCCTCTTAGTGTATAAATGCAACAATAATAGGCAGGGCTGACAGCTTCCAGCCACCAGATGACACTTTTGTAAGGGCCCAGGAGAGACTAGGTATGAAGTTTTTGCAACCCATGAAACCACAGAAAGTTGTCACACTGTGAAGCCAGACTGGAGAACAGGCCTCTCCTGCACTTGTTATGGCACATCTCTTAGGAACAGTTCTGTGTTTGCTCCCTCTCCAGAGGTTTCCTCCAGCTCAGCATGCTCAGGTACTGCCAGCACAAAAGTTCTGAGTCTTGCACCTCACCTGCTCAGGTGCACCTCTTTTAAGAAGTACAAAATAGAATATACATGCATCTAATTCTGAGCCATTAGAACAGCTATGCCGTTCACCACAATCTGAGGAGCAGTTCCCAAAGGAATGGGTCACTGCCAAACCTGAGGGTTGTACCATGCAAGGTCTTGGCAAAAACCTGGCAAACTTTAAATATTTTCATTAACAACTTGGATGGAAAAAAAGTTACAACATTTATGGCTATCACTGATCTGGGAGGAGTTGCAGGCAACCTCAAGGGCAGGATTAGACTTCACACTAATTTCAGAAATTGGATCGGAGCTATAATATCAACAGGTTCAATTCAATGAAGGCAAAAATCAAATATTTCACTTCAAAAAAATGAAAACATAATATGAAATGTTAGCTACCTGGCTAAGCAGCAGTTGAAACAGAGTTGATGTTACAGCAGCTCAAACTGAACAGAAGCCAAAAACTGAATGCAGGCGCAAAATTAGTAAAATGTCAATCTGAAAAATTATTTTTCAAGTGTCATGGGAAAGACATGGGAAGTTTTCTGCTCTCCTGACAACGAAGAGACACTGAAACACTGTTGGGTTGGGCCATTTCTCTGTGAGAAAGGCAGAGAGGCTGCAGAAACCCTGAGGGAAGCCTTAAGACTGACAAGATGTTTCACAAACAGGATCTGGGAAGACGGGGTAAGGGAACTGGATATGTTCAGTATAATGAAGACAAGGTAAAGAGAAGCAAGGGCTTAAAAACAGAGCTCTTAAGAACAATATTTAGAATTTGTTTTAAAGCAAGCAACAAATAATTTCTCTCCATAACTACCAAAAGACAGGATAAGAACTTCTTCAATTATTTTTAAATAAGAAGGATTTCAATTAAATATTACAGGAGAAGTTTCTCATTCTAAATGTACAGGCAGAGTCTCTGTGTCACTGCTTTTGCTAGAAGGGGAAATTGTCAGAAGGAAATATAACAAATACCAATGCCAGTGTTACAAGCTCGTGTAGTCAAGAACATGAAGAATGATAGTACTGGAGTGTCTCTGCAGATTTTCAAGCAAAGAAAATTTTCATGAGCCTACTTTTTTCTGGGAAAATTGTTTCAGGAGAGTTTCAGTGAGCAATCTGCTGGAGTGGAGTCAGCCTGCTTGCAAAAACTCTGACATGAAAATAAATGTTTTTTTCCTGACATAGAACTGGTAACTTTTTGAGAACAAAATATTGTGCTTGTTGCTGTGAGGGGAGTGGGGGAAGGTCAACATCAAAGAACAGAGAAGAAAAATACGGCATCAAAAATCTTGATCTTCAGAGATCCCTTTAGCACAGTATTTATAAAACAAAAACAGCTAACAAAACACAATTATACAATAGACTGGGGAAAAAAGCTGTCATTCTGCCAAGTGACACATGAGATCCTTTTGGTAACAGGATAAATTGGTGACACATATATTTTAATAGTTCAAGAACAACTGCATATTTCTTTTTAAAGGTACAGCACAGTGAAATTATATTACATAATGAAATTGCTATTTTCTGCTTTCAAAAGGGAATTTTAATTGTTTCCAGATAACTGCATGTCCATACACTTGCCACCACCCATCTTCCCTCCTGAAGAAAAAAAAAAAAAAAAAGAGAGAGAGACAAATAAACTAAAATTAGGAAGAAAACACACTGTGGAAGTGCTCATTGCCTAACTCACATTTAATAAAGCAGAAATAAATAAATGCAGAAATAAATGTTTTAAAAAACAGAAATACATGCTTTCCCTCCTTGAGTAGGTGATTCACTGTTGAAAATGTAAGACAAGTTTTTTTTGGGGGGGAGCATTGTCTGGGGTTTTTTAAGAATACTTTGAGAAAACAGATGGAAAAGTGGTTCTTGGCATGTAGCTGTGATTCTAGATGCTGATAGATAAGTGACAAATAAAAATGCTAGAAGAGAGAATGAACATGCATCTCCTTCAAATGCACCTGCTCTCACCTGGGACAAGAACTCTGCTGCTGCTGCTGCTGCTGCTGCCAGTCGTCATCACTAGCACTGCAACTGATGGTGTCCAAGGAAACTAAATTCTGTACTGTCTTCAGGACATCCCATGCTCCACTTAGATGTATTATTATTTCCTGGAAGTTAATAATAATTTTCAGAGTGGAAAAAATCATGATGAGTAGGATTTTTTGTCTTGAAATTCCATTTCAAACAGGGATTTCATACTTCCCCTGCACCCATCACACACCTAGAAAAATCAAGTGGCAAAATATTTGACTTAGAAAAACTCAATGGAAAACAAAACTGAGTTCTCAGCTAAAACAAGGATCTCAAGCATGATGAAGGCACAGATCAAAGGATGCTTTGTGTTCTGGTAAAATTTGCTTCTCTAGCCAACAGTGGCCACAACAGTGTCACTACCTGAAAATGTACATCATTTTTAAATGAACTGAAAGACCTTTCAGTCTATAAAAACATGACTCACAGACCTTTCCTCTAGAAAGACCAGTGACATGAAAATACAGAATAAGCATCTAAGAGAGGGAGTTTTGCCACTGTTGGATTGGGGAGGGGGAATCTGGAAGGTGGGGGCTTGGTTTGTGGTTTTTTGATTTTAATTCCTGGTTCTACAGTCAGTGTAAAGAATTATACCAGAGCCAACAATTACAACCTCTTCCAAGGTAATCCTGTCTATCCTATATTAATAAAGACTTCAAAGACTACTTCATTGATGCCATACATCTGGCAAGTTTCAATGGCACTATGGGCACGAGGATGAAGCTCTCTAAAGACAGTATTTAACAGGCAAATAAATAACTTGATAACAGGGCTTGATATGGAGATTTCTAATGCTTGCAGATTTTTAATGCCCAAAATCTAGGCTTAAATGAAAACAAAACATTGGCCTCACTCTGATTTCCCAAATCCATGCACAAATAATTCCAAACTTTCCCAAGCCCAAGGCATTTAGAGAGGGGATTGTTGCTATTATAGGGAGAGAGATTTTTATTTTGTGCAGTATTCTTTGAGGCATTTCTCTTCAAAACTGTCTATAAATGAATTTTGTTTTGAGTTTTAACAAAACAATTTGCAATCGAACACAGTTCTGCTAAACTGCAACCAAACAAGCCACCATCCAAACAATAGCTCTGTAAAATACCTTCAGGAACCTAAGTTAAATTTAAAAATTCAATTTTGATAATCCACATAAATTACTAACAAAAAAAAATTCCATTTGTTGGTTTAAAAGATGGCACCATTATGATTTGGTTAATCTCATAGTGTCTTTGTAGGCTGTTCACGTAAAACCTCTGGTTAAAAGGCAGCCAGTGATGGATGAAACAGGTCTAATTACATATCTCTTTGTAGGTTTGTAAAATGCATAAATATTACACAAAGAAAATGGCTATGTGATAAATTATAGCAAATTACTATAATAAAAAAAGTTTACTTTTGTTTTTGATAATCAGTAAATTAATTGTGTTTGTTGCCAATTTAAAATGTATAATTAGTACTACATCTGTGTCATTTAAATCAGCTAAGCAATTCTCATTGTATCATTACTGAAGGAATCTGAAGTGTACTTAATGTATTAATGATTCACAACAGGGAAGAATTCTCATTAGTGGAAACTTTTGCATAGTCAATAACCAAGAAAATTAGTAAATAAATAAATGAGTTCTCCACTAACCTATGAATTCCATGTAGGCAAATAAATACTTGGTAGAAGGGTAAACCTATCAAAAAAATAAATTAGATATATATCAAGGGTGGATGTTTGCAAAAGCCATAGACACAAGTGTTTTTAAACATCTAATGAAAATTCTGAAAAATTAAATAGATAAGTAATGTGTTAACAAATATATACCAGGCAAAATACAATGGTTTTACCTGTCCTTGCTACCAAATCAGTCATGCATTTAAGTCTGGTTGAAAACCATACAAATTACCAGAATTTCAAGGCATTCAAGCTGTTCATAATATTCTGCTTATGAAAAAGAGGAAGGAGTGAGCAGTGAAGAACATAAATGCAATATTTTAATGCACTAAGACAGCCCTACCAGCAAATCTCAGCAGGGACACAGCTGGGACAGGGCTGCTCACTGAGGGTGCAAGTGGTGACCACAGACCACGTTATATTTGGCCAGCACCACTTTCTTGTCCCTGTGAAAAAAAGGCAAATTGATGTAAGTCCCACAGTCACAGAATGTGCTGAGTTGGAAGGAACCCACAAGGGTCATCGAGTCCAGCTCCTGGCCCTGCACAGGACACCCCAGGAATCCTGTGGTACTGAGTATCTGTTTCCACCTGTACTGCAGGGACAGTCAGAAGATGGACCCCATTGCCAGCTAGAGACCTCAGATGGTTCAAAGCCCATTTGAGTGTGGGCCTCACTGTCACCTTTAATGTGTGCCATATAAGAAATCACAACATTGCAGAAATGAATCAACTTATCCAACTATTTGAAACTGCTACACTGTTAACCTGGCCCTAAGCACCTTTCTGCATTAGTTACTCTAGGTGCTTTTTGGGAGGCTAAAGTACAGAAATAAATGAAAAAAAAAAGGTACAACCAAATAGAGACACTGGTTTCTGTACCTCTCTAAGACAAGAATCATGATCATTTAGGTTTGCAACTTTTGAACTCAGACCAGACCCAAGACTGAAAGATCTAGAACTTTATCAATATTCTCTGTATCTTGCACTGTTTCTTTCTCAAATATAGCATTCCTGTCAAATTGAAAAAAATATTTCATGGAATTTCTGGTTTGAGCAGTCACTGTACTGATCTTTAAATACATGTATCTTCATCAAGCCAAGAGAATAATTTCAATAAAACTGACCCATCTAAACAGCCAAAAATCTAGGTGTTTAGCTCCTAAAGAGTGGAAAACATGATCACAGTTCAATCTCATTAAAAAAAAATTTCAATCTCTTAAAAAAAAAAAAAAAAGTTTAGTTTGGTTTTTTTTCCAAAATTTCCAAGTCTAGAGTTAAAACTTAGCAGAGCTGGAAACAAAGGCTACATGAGTGAAAATAATAATTAAAAAAACCAACAAAACAACTCTGCATTTTAGTAATAATAATTTCAATTTACTAAAGTTAATAAGTGTGATAGTAGTCTTTCCAAGCCCTTTTGTCTCAAATTATTCTTGGCAAATATTAAACATTTTCCTTTTCCTTACCAAGTAGTATAGATTCATTCAGGGCACTGAAGTGAACATGAAAAAAACAGATTACTGTACACACATGAAAAAAATTACTGTGTGACTAAAGCCACTACAAATGATGCCCTTAGTTCTCTAATTCACTTCATGAGAAAAGCCAGAGATTAAAGCAAATGTTTGTGGAACGGATCACATCGTCAAAGGCTATAAATAGGTTGCAGTAAATACAAACAGAATCAGTCTTTTCTTTCAGGCTAGAGCAGGAAATGAAATACTCTGCTACTTCCCTCAAAAACTGAGGAAAGAAATTTCCAGAGAAACTGGAGCAGTTTTTGCACCTCATGCCAATTTCAACGACCAGGCCCCAAGTTAGCAGAGGTGTTCTGAAGGAGGTAAGGGATTTGGGGTCAAACTCTTAGGTCACTTCAGCAGGATGAAGGTTGCCATGGAAAGCAGAACAAGAAGAATCAGGGTCTCCATGTGAAAGACGCCAGGACCAACTCTGTAGGAAGATGTTGGCTGGCTTATTCTTTGTTTAAAATGCTGTTTGGATCTGTGTGTAAATGCTGTAAGTTTATTTCTGTGTTTAAAAGGAATGAAACTGGAAACAATTTTGAAGCCTCTTTCAGGTCTTCTATATACAAAAAAATTATCTTCCAATCTACCAATAGGACATTTGACCATTAAAAAAAAAATAAAATTAAAAAGTGCTAACAATACAAAGCTTGTGTTTTGAAAGAGCCCACTTTCTCACTGGACTAACATGCAATTCCTATAAGGAATCAAGTGCAATGCTTTTCTCAAGGGCCTTTTGAGTGGATTATTTATTGCTGTTTCCTGTTCAAGTTTTTATGGGCAGGTCAAGTGCCAGAGTGTTGCTCTGCTCTGTCTGCCAAGAATGATAAAAGCTGGACTCCAGTGTGACAACAGGACCATATCTAATTATTAAAGCAAGCAGTGCATGGATTGAAGAGGGGTCCCCCCACCAACCCACTCACCCTTGATTTTACTAATTTAACAGATAGCATCTTCATGGAACAGTAAACAGCAGGACCAACAGCAATGCTAATTTATAATGGGTTCTTTTCAAACTTCATTTTTCAAATTTTCTTTTTCCTTTCTTTTTAAAAAGTAAATAAATACAAAAGAATGTATTCTCTCTTCTTCCAATTTAATCACATAGTGGCAATGGGGACTAAAGATCTCTTTCACAGCCATGAGCGAGTCGCAGTCATGCTGCTCTACTTGAATCCCCCATGCTGTGCTGTCAGTGACCTTAGTGGTGACCTGAAGTAATGGTTATATTTCTTTTTTTTTCTGTCCTTAGGAGTAACAATTCAGCCTCTGTATTCTAGGCATTAGTTCTGTGCTTCTAGTACTGAACAGAGACCAATGATTATACCAGTGAGCATTTGTTACATCTTCTTACACAGATTTTCAATGCAAGTTCATTTGAAGACAGACACAACATGTACAGCCCATGATTTACTTAGGGTGTCAATGGCAGGGGTAAATTTCTTTTCCTTGAGTGCAGCAGTAAAGTGGATCACTTGATTCCCATTGTAATCAGCTCCACTATTGGGAGATTTTTGAAGAGGTTCACTTACTAAAAAGGAGCTTTCTTGGAAGAACATCAACTACTCCAAACAACATTCAGTCCCATACTGTAAAATGAAAATTGTCAGACACATTTACATTTGCAATGAATACAAAGAAATGAAAAACAAATGCAAATAGAACAGAAGCCATGCGAAACTTGAAAAGACTTCTGAGTCTCAAAGTTTTTCTAATAATGTGATCTCTTTTCACTTTTGGGTTTTCAATTAATTCTGTGCTTCTTTTGGAAGTTCAGAAGAAAAGTAAGCTAAAAATGCATATGGTTTAAAACATCTAATCCTTCATGTTGGATGAAAGCAAGCAGAGCCTCTGCAGATGTACATTAATGAAGATTTAACTGGGAGGCAGGTGCATAAAAATAAGAAGCATATGGAATGGGACAACAGTAAACACAATAAGAGCCCAGCGCAGATCTGGACACAACGGAATTTAATCTTTTTTATGCTCATAAGATTCCCCTCAAAAATATACTCAAATATTCAAGATTTAATACACATAGCTTATATTAGTTGTGCAAACCATGATCTGAGAATAGTGATAAAGACTATTCTTTTTATCAAAATGATGCCACTTAGGCATAACATTTTGGTTATTAAAAATGTGATGTACTAAACAAACTAAATTTGAAAGCAGGATAAGAAGAGACTACTGTTTCATGTGTGAAAGAGTATATTATTTCAGAAAAAACTGTATTTAGAAATACTTTAGAAATAGTAGATGCTATTAGGACATCAGAGGTAAAAAGGGTGAGTACTTTGTGGATCTGAAATATAAGAGGCCATATTCAAAATTACAAATAAGGGATCTGGGCAGAAAAAAACAGGACAGGAGCTGAGTGTTCCTTTGATAGTCGGTGTCATTTTCAATTTATATTTCAAAAGCAAACTAAAAATAATAAGAATGTAAATGTTGTTGCTTCTCTGCAAAGGAACTCAGAAAGCTGAAGTAAGACTGCAATGTATATTTAATAAAAATCAAGTATAAATCAGATCTTTGAATTTGAATTGGAAGACAAACAGTGCTGAGTTACTACTCGGCAATAACCACAATAACTATAATTATGGTAGGTGTTTCCTCAGCAGAGAACATTCCTAAAGCACTACCCTGGAAAACAGGTACTTTGCAAATTGCAGAAATAAGTGGGTATTTTTTTTTCCAGAATGAAGTAGCACTCTTTTACAAATATTTTTCTGCTTTATTTCTTTAATATCTTCTTCATTAATAGTGTTAACTCTGTGCTTTGACCGGGAAGGAAAATACATGCTTCTTCTTTTTCTCTTTATACATCCCAAACAAGCTAGAGTGAGTTGTTTTCTAGCTACTGGCATAAAATGAGCAAAAAAATCACACAACCAACCACAAAATAGGCCTACCCAAGAGTCAAGAAGAGAGGAGAACTTGGCCAGCAAGATTAGAAGCTGGCAAAGTTGAAACAGAACCTTCTTCCTTTTCTTATCTGCTAGGTGCTGCCAAGATGTGCATGATGCCAGTTACCACGGGAAATGTTTTACCTGGAGTATTACAAGAGATCAAGGCCTCCAAATGGTGAACATGGGATGACAGCTTTATAGTCAGACAAAAGGCCATGTACTCTGGCATAGCAGAAGGCAGCTAGTCAAGAAAATAAAGGCAAGGAGGACTCGAGTATTGGTACCCCATTTGACAGAGTACTGTAACCATCAACATTGCCTTGCTCAGAGCCAGCTGGGCCTGCAACAACACAGGACGAGTGCCACTGTGCGAGGCCATCTGGAAGTGTGCCATTTATGGGGAACATGAGTTAAAGTAGGGCTGGGGACAGAAAACAGCTACCAGGGGAAGCAGAGGAGTCGTGGGACTCTTTTCTGGAAGGCCTCTGCAGGAACACAGCCTGCTTAAACCCCACAGAATAAAAGCTAGCACTGCCTGAGAGCGCTTTGTATTCCTACACTGAGGGTAAAAACACCAGGCAGAGACAGACAGGAATTGAAAAACAACTGGGCTAAACACCCTAAAGATGTCTCAGGTAGAAGTCTTTATAAAGCCCAAGTATCCCAAGGGCCACTGCAATATCTACTAACAACACCTCTTCTCTTAAAAATGCACTTAAGCAAAATAAGTAAATAAAGCCTGTCATGTGCTTCTGCTACAGAATTACTTTTTATAACAGTTGATTAGTTGAGATAAACCTGAATTTCAAGCACCCAGACAGTTTTCATCTCAGAAGTAGTTTGGTCTTAATGGGCTGAACATCCTTGAGTTTAAGAGAAATAGTGCTCTTCTTCACCCAATAACTGTATTTAATGACCAGTAGGGCAATGACCTTCTCTCGGGATTTATGTGAAAATAAGTATGTTTTCACCACACAGCATGGAAGGCTTCTTAAATGATAAGAACCACTAGGAAGAAAGAGACCCCCTTTTTGGTAAGAAAACCTAACCCCCTAAAATGCAAGGTGAACCTGTAATTTGTAAACTGTGCTTCCCTATTACAACAAATTATGGAGCAGATAATGTGAGACAGCATTGTTTCATTTCGTTTGCTGCCATCTTGGTCCAGAACTGTTTGATTTCAAAATATCCTTTTCCCACAAAGATGAAACATCTATGTGGACATAAAATAATTCCTAATACAGGAGTGACAAAGCATGATATTTGATTTTATTTTGTCACAATAAAGAGATTAAAAAAAGATCAACTGAGCTACCTCATATGTCTCACTGAACTTTTTGGTTCATTCCCTATAAAAATTCAAAATTATTTTTCCAGTCTAGCTATTAATGTCAACAGCAATATGAACTTTCACCACTTCTCTTGGAAAGTACTTCATGGTCTGATAAAACCTTTAATGTCAAGATAATTTAGAACAGACATCAGGAACAGCAGATTTTATTTCATAATCATCTTATTGCCCCTCACCCTCAGCTATTTATCTTCCTCCATAATGCTTTATGTACACAGAGATGGTGAACATCATCTGTCCTGTTTAGGTAACCAAGCTGCATTTTGGGGCCTGGAATTTTCATGTGTTTTTGTAGTTGGTTTCTACCAAAAGTGGAGAAAGCCATTTTGTCTAAGGGGCAGTAAACAACGGGCTGCTCCAGCTCTTTTGGAACACAGATGCTGAAGTGTCTCTGAACAGTGGTGACATGAGTGCACCTGCAGTGGATGCCCACTGAAGGCTCAGTTACAAGAGCTGATCCCTACCCACACCCAGAGAAGAAGAACACACATTTTACAAGAGGGTTTGTGTGTGAAACCTGTAAATTGCTGATGTGCCACAAACCAGTGTGCCAGTGAGTACATGGGAGCCTGAATACCACAGCTTTGTAAGCACAAAAAGGCATTAAATACAGCACAGGTAACTTGTGCGTAGTGCATGCACGAGCACATGCGTAGATATGTTTGAGATTTTAATGCAATGCAAACCTGAAAATAGAAACATATATGGCAATGCCAGCCAGCAGTGAAGTGTGTAAAATAAGTGAAGCTGTTCCGTGATGCACCTGTGCAAAAGCACCTCCACAGTGTTAGGTGAAAGCACCAGCACACAAGGCTACACAGACTCTGTGGTTCTGCATTAAAGAACCTGCCACAAAATCTACCCCAGTCAGAAAACTGTGTTCCAGAGTCTAGAAGGTTTAATTTTTCAAAATACAAACTATGTTCCCTAGCTCTTTCCAGTCACCAAGACAGCTTAGGCAGGTCTTATTCCACTAGTAGCTCCGTGCGTTGGGTGGATATGTTTATTTGCATGGCTGTGCTGCAAAACCAATCAAGTAATTGGTGTGGCTGAAAAAGAAAATCCAAACATATCTTTTTTTCTCTGCTCCATAGGATTACTTTTTCAGCCAGATCTGTTCTTTTACTAAAGCCAGGAGACAGTAGATACAATGAAAAAGTAGACATGAGTTGCCAAAGCAAAGGCTGCTTAAGTGTTGCTTCTGTGTGTGTGTAGCACAGCCTTAGACAAAAATATATGTACGCTGATATATATAAATACGTCTGTGTAGGTATGTGTGATATGCCTATATACAAGTATTATGTACAAATTTACACACAGTATAAAAAATTAAAACTATTATAAACCAATTTCTCAGGCCCCCTGTCTTAACATTTGCACTGTAACAGACCTTTACCTCAATAGCAGCGTTAGTTCTTCAGGCTCATCCCCTTCCCACTGTTTTTCCTTATTCTCAACTATCACTGTTTCTGAAGAAACTAGATACATTTGCCATCAAACTTTACAAAGTCGTTGATAAAGTTCAGAGGAAACCAAACTAATAATACAGTGCTTTATCTGCATGTTAAAAAGGTAAAACAAACAAACCCCACCCAAACGTTTTGCCTGTGAGAATAAGAAAAGTCTTGGATGGCTCCTATTCAGGTAAACGCGTTTACAAAATATCTGACAATGTCATCCTGACCTCTACTGGAAACCCTCAGCATTTGCAGGATTCAATCGTGGAACATCAGCAAACCCAGAACTAATAATTTAGATGTAACAAGTACTTCCCAGCATCTTTCCTGCATTAATTACGAGACACTACAGGTAATAGCAGAGAGCTGCAACAGTACTAGCAACTAAAGAGGATGTAAAAAAAAAGTACTTTGCAATAAGCTCACCTCTACAGCTGGTTATATCTTCCCCAACTATATATAAGGCTCAGTTGCTGCATTTGCTTTTAATCTGATCATTTATCCATATTCATTTTTGAATGCCCATCAAGGTAATGAAAAAATAAATCACAAGAGGTACAAACATTCCCATCATATCATGAACTCCTAAAGCCCTTAGTGTTTAGAAGATTAATCTGAAGTTCAAAGTGGCATTCAGAAATAGGCAAGAAAATTATCATCTGCTAAAATCTCAGGTACTTACAAAAGAATTATTAACACTTTCAGGTTCATACAAGAAATCACAAATGCTGCACAATTCCCTTATGACAAACCCTGGAAGAGGTTAGAAAACTTGGAGCCTGGAAACTGTAATTGAAATGTATAGTTCTGCATTTCAATGCAATCATATCTTTGCTAAAACATTAGGAGTGACATCAAGCCTCCCAGAATGGTTGCATTTAGGCTCACTACTTTTCTCAGTACATAAAAGCAATTTAAGCCTGTGAGAGGCTTGTAAAACTCTTCTAGTATTTTGAGCTATTTTGGTGTTTGCTAAAGCAATTGCTATAGGTGAGTCAAATTTAGAATTGTTCTACTCTGCTTGTATCAGACACGTAGAGAGCCAGAGCTCACCATCCTAGCTGGGACTACTCTTGCAAAATCATTACACACCAGGTGAAGTCTCAGGTAGTGCAAACCATGGCAGCTCCAGGGACCCATGAGAAGACAGACACTCAAGGTAGATGTAAGTCCTACGAGGAGAAGCTGAGGGAGCTGGGATTGTTCAGCCTGGAGAGAAAGAGTCTCAGGGACACCTTATCACTCTCTACAACTACCTGAAAAGCAGGTGTAGAGGAATGGGGGGCAGTCTCTTCTCCCAGGCAACCAGCGACAGGAAAAGAGGACATGGCCTCAAGCTGCACCAGGGAAGGTTGAGGTTGGACACCGGGAGGAATTCCTTCCCACAGAAGGGATTGTTAAACATTGGAATGGGCTGCCCAGGGAGGTGGGGGAGTCATCTTTCAATGGAGATGTTCAAGAAATGACTGGACGTAGCACTTGGTGTCATGGTCTGGTTGGCAAGGTGGTGATCAGTCAAAGGCTGAACTCGATGATCCTGGAGATCTTTTCCGACCTAAATGATTCTGTGATTCTGTGACTGTGAGGAGCAGCAAAGGGAAGATCCTGTAGTAATGCACACCCTGAGCAGCTGAAACCAGTCCCCAGCCACACAGGGAAGTGTGTACCCTGCATAATATCAATCAAAGCCACCTGAAGCCATCTGGACTATGTGACAACACAAAGTCTGGACATAGCACAGCACATAGGGCTGTTAGAAAAGCTAGGGCTTGGCTTGCTGCAGAAAACAGAGCTTTGGCAGAGAACAAGAACCTTTCTGATAGGGGCATTTGACAAGAATAGCATTGAAACCAGAATTATTTTAACAGAATGGAATGACTGGCTGTAACCTAATATTTAAATGGCACATGCTTGAAAAAGCTCATATCAGTGCATCCCCAAACGCTGCATATTCTCTTACAGATAAATCTGGCACTTTGAAGGCTGAACTGGGAGTGGGGGGATCTCCTTCCTACCCTTACAACTTATGGAGCATCTCACATGGCAGCTTTATTCTTGCATAACATAAGGTGATAAATCTGCTTGTCACAAATAAGTTATGGAAGAACACAAGGTTACTAAATGCATCTTCAAATCAAGGCCAGGATTCTCCTTCAGTGCTAGATCAAAAGCTCAAGTTATATTTGAGCTCTAATAAGAAGAAGCTTTATTTATTGGTGGTTGGGGCATAGGGCAAAGAAAACTTCTGTGTTCCAAATCCGTAGCATACCAAATTCTTTACAGTTTTGTACAAGTCTGTGGCTCCATTTCTCCATCACATAAGTAGGGATTATAGTATTTGGTTACTCTAGAATAGCTTCAGAATAATATATATAGTTCTTTTGTTTTGTATTTAATAAGCTCCTACACTACAGGTTTTGCCATTTAAATCTGGAAATTTTCAGATGTCATTAAAAAGAAAGCATGGGAAAAGATGTGAAACAGAAAAATAAAGTGATTCTTACTTAAAATAACACAACTTCAGGTCTGATGGGTTATATAAAAAAATCCATAAGGGAGAGTCAGAGACCCTTGTTTCTCCAACTGGTTTAGCAATAGGGGAAAACAACTCCCCAAATGACAGGCAACAAAAAAAGCTATTCAGACATAATTCTTTCTAGATCTGTTAGTTTTATTCACAACAGCTATTTCTTACAGAAAATTAGGCCTTCAGCAACCCACAGAGCCCCATGCCCCTGAGGATATGGCTTGCTCTGCATACCTGTCCTCCTCATGCTCCAGAGGTAGTGATTCCTGGGGAACCTACTGGGAAACAACAACAAAGCCAAATATTGGCCTTTGAGGGAAGCAGCAGGCACACAGTGGCTCTCCATGGAGCCACACTTCATTCCAGAGGGCACCACGGACAGGTATTAGTGCTGAGGGGAGGGAACACACCTGGGAGCGGCTCTGTGTGTCACACCAAAGGCTCGAGGGCAGACTCCCGATGTGCACAGCCCCACAGCCGGCATTCCCGCTGAGCCAGGCAAGAATAGAGGCTTTCCACTTTCCACCCAATGCTAAATACAGGGAGTATTGGAACCAAGCATGACTTTCCCAAAGGTCCTGCATGGTGATGCACTAAGGACAGAGCTGGAGATGGGCATCTGGAAGATCTGGGAGGCATGTCCAGTGTCAGCCAGCCACACAAGTTATGCTCAGGCAGCAGATTTCCATTGGAGTACAGGCAGGTGCAAAATTCATATATTTTTAATGACATGCATGTTTGTGGTGGTGTCTTTCACACTTTATTACTTGAAGCCTATCCAAGCACCCCCATGATTGACATTCCAGTATCCTCATAAAGAGAGGGACCAGCTCTCACAGCAAAGCATTCCTGTGCCTTTTCAGACTTTGCAAGTTGAAGAATCTCAAAAATATACACATGGTAAAATTTCACTGCATGTGGCAAAGAAGAGAAGAAAGGGAAAAAAAAAGCCTTTCAAGTCTCAGACCAATTTGCCCTGTTTCTTGAACTGAAAGTTTCTGCACTGAACAATAACAAAATGGTTTTTCTAAAGACAATCTGAAAAATGAGTTCTCTTCCAAGTTGCAGTTGCTTATAGGCAAAAAGTTTCAAAATATGGATATTTGTGCTGTCTGTCAACAAGAAGCTACAATTAACTCATAGTTTCAAAGATGCTTGACTAACAGTGAATTCCATCTGTACTTACTTGGGACTATTAATATTTAAGATGAGAGAAAAACATGCAATGATGACAAAACATAATTATAGTTAGAAAATGACTGGGTTTAGAACTATTCTAATCTTCAAAATTGCTCACCTTCACAACTAATTTCAACTTTATCTTAAATACATTTCTGAAAATTTACAAATCCAGTGGAAGTATTTGATAAGTAGTAAGTGATAAGAAGGAAGAGAAGTGATGGCCAAGGCTCACATTAGTGGACAGAAGCTCGGGAGACTCAGGCTGTGCTGCAACAGACTCTATTTATAAACATGATGCAGCCAACTCGCTGCACATGGGTATTGTGGAGAAAAGATTCTCACAGTCTGCAGGAGAAGAATTCTATAGGAGCAAAGAACACAAGAGTGAACATACAAGGGAAGAGAAGATTATTAGGAAGTAATGCTCTTCTGTGTCTATACAGTACACAATAAAATTCCTGCTACTAATTATGATATTGGCATGAAAGTTATTCCCACTATAATGTCAAAAATGCGTACTTAATGGCAAATAGATTAATACAAAGACTTTTGAGGCCCAACAAACATTTCAAAGTCATGTCTTATTTCCAAGGCTGGGGTTATTTAAGTGTTTTGTTTTTTAATTTGTAACAGTAAGATTTGGGCAAGGTACAAATAAAGGTTCTAGACCAGAATAGCTTAATGAAATAGTATTATTTATACTTTAAATTCAAGTGACAAATAACTTTGAAAAAGAACAATATGTCATATTTAAATGTGAAAAGTTCCTTTCAAGTTAAAACAATAAGATCCAAAGCTGGAAGCCAAGCCACAATTCCTGAGGTACTAGCTGTAAAATAAGATGGGGGTTATGTCCTAGAGTGATCCTCTACCAGTAGGACTCCCAAACTGAACAAATATTTTCCAACAATCCACTGATCATGGCATAGATTTAAACTACATGGAAAACCGAGGGGACACAGAGAAGAGATGCCTTGAACTACACACTGAAACTGAGTGAGGTTTTTCCCACCTCTGCCAAGAATTTCTTTTGTAGCCTTTATTAAATCAACAACAAGCATATATCCCAATATCCAAAACTTAAAATCCTCAGCCTCCATCTTCAAAATTGTTCAGTAATTATTTGGTGATTGAAATACAGAGAAGATATACATAGGGAGCCTACTGCCATGGGAACACTTAAGCATGACTGTTCAGAACCTGAAATCATAAAATTTTAAACATCTAAACTCCTTGTGTTGAGGCAATGAAAATTTCCTCCCTGTGTGTTTTTTTTTTTTCCCTGAGTTTCAGTCTACTCTCTCTGCAAAACAAGCAACACTATTTTTTTTTTTTAAATCTCAGAGCCTTGTGTAACGAGACTTTAAGAAGATCAAGATTTGCCTCTTTCCACACACATAAAGTGAGAGAGCAGAACCATAATTGTGGGTGGAGTTTTCAAGCACAACTACAATAAAAATACCACTCTAGTCCTTTCTGCTCATTATTTTTTCTTAAGGGTCACGAGGTATGAAGGAAATCATATAAGGCATGTAATAAACCAGAATGCTTTGATAGTGGCCATTGACAAACGGTTTCAGTCTCAGCACAAAAGATGAATAATTTGTAACTGGTTACAGAATATGTGTTTTAGACAATATGTTGTCCATATATTGAACTGCCTTGCAGAGGAGAACAAAAGGCTTTCTAAATACAGCTGAACTTGGGTGTAGATCACAGGACAAAGCCTATGATAAGCTATAACAGCATTCAAGGTAAGCACAAAATGGTCCTAAGAGCAAATCTGTGAGCAGCACAATATTGACAGTGCTCAAATTGTTTCAAGTGGACAGTCTTGCCTAGTATTTCTACATAATGGTATTACACACATAATAGCCACCCTTCCCCAATGAATTATATTTAAATATGTGCTACTGAACTTACAGTATTTGCTTCCTCCTCAGGAGTAATTAGGAGAGGGTGCTTCTAATGAAATTGACCAAAGGAAAATTATCCAACTGTTCTAATTTTTCCATAAAAATTTAAAAAAAGAGAAAATCATATGCAAAATCGTACTCATACCTTACACCAAGTTATGCAACTAGGGAAAAACAAAACAAACAAAAAACCCCAACAAAAAGACCCAAAATCAGGTGCACCATTACTAGATTTTTTTCCTTTTTTTCCCCTTAAGTCAGCATCTCCTCCTGACAACTTCCTACATAAAATCTGTAGGATCATTTTTGCTTCATCATTATTCTTCTTCCTTTTGCTCTCCTACAATAGCTTAACTCAAGGAAATATCAATCAAAATACCACCTTTCAAAATATATTTTCATGTCTGAATTTGCATGTTCTGTAATATTCAGAAGCAGAGACCTGCCAAAAATGAATCCTCAATATGTACACATAAATCCAAGCAGGGAAACCATCATCAAATCTGAAATTGCAAGCCAGCTCTGGAAGAAAGCAATCTCTCCTAAGCCTTTTTGAGCACTCAGGTGCATGATTTTTTTGCAGACCATTCTGATCATCTTCGAGACGTTCAGCACACTTTGGCTCACAAGTGTCATCAAGTGTGACCTTAAGGCATTTTCAATGGGGTTGAAAGTACATGGGAAGCAAACAGATCAGAGAGCACTGTACAGAGAATGTTAAGGGTAAATTGCATTCATGTCACAAAGCATTTTCACTTTTTCAAGGAATCCAAGCTTCAGGCATTTTGCTGCCACTAAAATAAAAGATTTTTTTCCTGAACTTCACATTTGAAGAACAGGATGTTAAAAAAGCACATTACAAAACAGCATCAGCAGCCACTACAATTTTTTTCAAATGTGAGAGGAAGGGATAAAACTATCTATTACAGATCACATAAACCATATGAAAAAAACCCCACATCACCAGATATGGAGCTTATTCAATAGAATCCACATGTACATGCCACGATACATCTTTAAATTGTGTGGAGCTGCAGAAACAAGGGTAGGTTTGGTGAATTAAAAGTTGGGTCTTACCACTGTGCAGGTTGTGCTGGTCCCTCCTTTCCCACTTGCCCCTTCAGTCCCTGGACAACTCAGCAAATTAATTTTACTTACAGTCTAAATTGTCCTCCTACTGAGAAGGGCAACATTGCACCTCTCAGCAGAGCAAGTTCAGTACATTATTTATAGTCCAATTTTAATTATTTAATTTTTCATAACTCACTGAGGAAAAAAAGCTAACCAAAAATACAAGCAACTTAATTGTCCTGATTTTTCCTTCTGCACACTTGGGAGGGAAATTCCCTGGGGTTTACTCTCAGGTATAAAAAAGTTAATGCTACAGAAGAGCATGTGTGGAGGCTATCTGAAGAGTATGATGTCATAATACTCTGATACACAGACTGCTACTCAGTGATCTCTGAACTGTTTAGGAAAAACTAAAACTCACTTTGCCTAGCTCTAAAACACATGCACCTACTTCTTAGACAGACTTTTTTTTTACAGAGGCAGAGCTATGCAATCAGCTCTCCTGTGGCAGGACACCTCTTATGTAACTAAACCAAATCCTCAATCAATCGCCCACAAAAATAAATTAAGATCCCTTTTCCAAACTCTAGAAGAATATTCATTTTCTTCTGTTTTGTTTTTATGAGAGGACATGGTGTCTTATTGTTTAGAGGAGTACCACTAACCCAGTTTTACACGTAATACATAAGCTCCAAAACAAATCTATGGAAGCTTCCACCAAAATGTTTGTCTCAATCTTTGTGAAATAGCAATTAAAAAAAATATGAACTAAACAGTGCTGAACAATACTTAAGAGAGCAAGGAAGTGCCAGAGAAGCTTCCAGTAAATAATGCAAGAATCAAACAATTGACCAGTTTTTTACATTTAAACCAGAATAACCTTCCCCTTCTTCTATGTCTCTGCTTCAGTTTTGTTGTAAAACGACATGGAGCATTTTAAAATACACTAAAACCCAACTGATTTACAAAACACTGTATAAACGACACCATCTTGAACAGGCCAGCACTAAAACATCTCCTAGTGACTGGTTTGTGTCATTTACATTTTTCCCTCTGAGGAGAACAAGGATTTACAGGGCTCCATTTGAGTACTAATTTTGAATACAGAGACAAAGTGGCTTAAGTACCTTCCCCTGAATGGACGAAAACTGAAACCCTTTCAACACAGCAAAGGCTTGCAGTACATACAACACTTACAATTACTAATGACCAATTATCTGCTAATTAAACATAAGTGGCATTGCACCCTAACCAATGGCTGCATTGGGATACCACAACATTTCTTTTTTCTAAATGGTAATTACAAAGCAAAGCTTAATGGAAGGCTGAGGAGGCAAAGTTTGAATACTGGCAGGTAAGTACTTACAGCTGAGTAATACGAAGTGCTGAGACTGAAGAAAAAACCCCATCTCTCCAATCTTATGTCTCACCTGGACATTAGATATTTTAATCAGAATTTCAAGAAAGTATCTATATGCACTGGCGATCCAAAGCTGAAAAATAAAAATTATGTCCACAATTTTTCCAGAATTTTTTCTTGTGGCTTGAGAATTTCTGGCTAATTAGTCCTTTTAATAGCTCATCTCTTATCATTTGCTTTTTTCCTTCCAATAAACTTGGAAATTTTCATAAAATTCACATTAAAACCAAGTTCCACCAGAGAGGGAGCTATGTCCTATAGTAAAGAGAAAGGTGGATTTGAAAATGCAAGGAAAGTTGTCAGATGCCTTGGCACAGTTTTACTGTCAAATTTGACATATATCTCAAAATATTTTATTACTTTTTGGACATAAATTGAAATCTTTATAAGAACTTAAAATTTCTCTATCCTAAAGAAGTACACTGATGGCAGGCACTAGGAAAAGGGTTCAGGCACCTGTGCAGCCTTCCTTCCATCCTACATCATAACATGGCACAGGAATGTTGTGTTCATGAAGGGATGGAATGGCCGGAGACACCACCCAACTAGGAAGTCTGGACACAGCAGGCAAAAAAGAAGCAAAAGGAAGAATGGTGAATAAACTTGTCGACTCTTTAATAAAAATGCAAGATTCTCTTTGATTAGAGAATGCCAAGTGAAATAATTATTCTAATCATTCTTTTTCTGAGTGGTTCACATTGTAGTGAAGAAATAAATAAACACCTCTCTCATATCAAATAAAACATTTTTTTATTTCCATGGCATGAAATTTCAAACTTTGGTATAATATCCTGATCTTTTCCTCATAACAGGAGAGTTATTCTCAGAAGAAGAAAGTTCTTCCCAAAGTCCTGGAGCTATTCAGGTGTCTGAACTCTTCCCTTATCTAGTTTACCTCATGAATTGTGAAAAGATCTCTAACCCATATGTAAAACTTCATACTTTGATGATGTTTTAAAGTAATTCCTTATTTCTTCTACACAAGGGCAAATCCATTTGAAAATAAGCATTCTTTGGCCAAAATCACATTAAAGCACAACATACTCAACTGTTTCTCTAATAAGTGATGGAAAAATTTACAAGAAAAGGCAGAAGGAGGGAGAAGTGAAATAAAATAAAATAAAATAAAGATGTAAAGACAAGCTTAAAGAAAGGAAAGCCATAGTTTCCTAGGGGCACAAGAACAGTAGGTATGTATGTGTGCATGTAAATAGCAGAAGCTATACAGGGAAAGAGTACTGTAAAAGAATAAAAAGGAGTCAGTTTGTTTTGCTTGTAAAATATACACTGATTTCTTTCCAGAAATGATACTTCAGGCTCACCAGTAACTCTTTCTGAGTTTTATATGCTGCTTGCTCTTTTTTTTTAGAACACAAAACAGTTAAAATGCCAAAGAAGTTCTGATTCAAACTGATATCCCAAGACCTTGTTAATAGTCAGTACAGAGAATTCCACTGTAGCATGGAAAAATAAATATTTCTGTCTTTTTGTACGAAATCTGTTTTATGTCATGCTATAGTTTAACTATTAACAGGACTCTGAGATGATTAATGCAACAGCAAGTCTCCTAACACAGAAAATATCCTATATTTTACACTGGGGTTGCACAAAACCCCTCTTCTGAAACAGATACTGACAGAGACTAATAGTAGATCCTGTAACTTAATCTCAGAACCCCAATGATGTCAAACCTCTTGAGCATCATATACAGTTTATGGTAGGGTATTATCACAATCCTTCAATGGAATTACAGTTTTGTAACTAATCTCTCCCTATCAGTTACACTACACAGAAACTGTGAAGTCCAAATACAAAGAGACCATAGGTGTGAATGATTGCAGTTGAGTCTTTCCCCCGACCATATTTCTAAGCCCCAGAGTGATAAATGGCACAGCAGTTATAAATGGGCCATAGGGTCAGTGGAACTAAAAGCTGAGAGTTCAAAGAAAAGTCACAATTCTTCAGAGTTCAGCAAAAGGCCAGAGACTGATGTTGCAATGCTTAATGATAAATGGCCAGGGTTGTTATGCTCCAATTAGAGAAGATAGGAGATATTGGCAAACCACCGTGGCAATGGGAATGCTACAGCCTCAGACCATCCACATCACCTCGCAGGTCTCTAAGTGTTATGGTTTTCCTGTATTAGTCTAAAATTCTTCATTGACAGAAGCTTAATAGTCACAAAGAAACCAGCCACAAGAGGTTCTGATAATATGGAAATTAATCACACAAATTTAACATAAATTGGTCACATCTACATGAGTTCACAGAACAACTCCGAAGTGTGCCGAGAGGGACTTTGTCACGAACAAGAGTTATCACAGCAGACGGAAGGCCAAATCTACTGATGATTTAGGTACCTAAAGGGAAAAAAAACCCCAGGAACTAAAATTTAGGAACATATGAGTTCAAAAGGCTGATTCAGGAATAAACCTGCACCGACACCTGAATCTCTATCTGTGCCACTCACAGAAGTGGAAGTCAACAGCATCTTTCTTTCATGGAAGAAGGATCATGTTTAGACCATTTTCTTAGGCATTGAAACAACTGTTTGTTCCAGACACATGCACATCTTACAATACACTCTTATAATCCAAGCGAACACCCTTCCCACCAGGAGTGTTTTCCATCCTGCACCAGTGTGCAACTGGGAGATGAAAACCGGCAGAACTGTAAGGATTGCTGGCAGGAGGACCTGGCCTTTTGCCATTCCTGTGCAGGCAAGAAAGATAATTTAAACTCATTTAAACTCCAATATTACTTCTACTTTTTAGACAACAGACTAATGTATAAATAGTCACCACTGAAGTGAGGCCTGGAACAAAACTTCTTCCTGCTCAATAAGATCCAGATTCTAGATAGGCTAAGTTGGAAAGATCTCCAGGCATCTCTAAAAAAGATGTCCTGAACAGACTTTCCAAGTGTTTGTTCAGAGCTGAAAGCATCAGATTCCCAGAATATTCTTACTATGATCTTTCATGGTTGAATTTTAAGGACCATGGTCTTAAAACTGCATCACAAAAGTGATCACTCACTGCAACATACAGAAAGACCTGCATTAGGAATTAAATTACATGCATTTTCTACATCCTGCTCTCAAAAAAACCCCAAACTTAATCTTCACTTATTACTTTTTATTGCAACTCTGCAATAACAATAATAACAACAAAGAAATAATTCTGTGTTGAATATTTTTACATAAAAGTTTGAACAGTAATGAACTAAAAATAGGTATCTACTAGTCAGACAATTCTTAGAGACAGAGCATGAGGAAATTTTGTACGAAACAGATATTCAGGCTGCCTGAAAATATTCTCCAGAGATGTGTATCAGTGCCTACTATGAAATTGCATAAATTAAATAATTAGTCATCCTCACTTCTGTATTATTGGCTTACATGATGGATTAAATGTCCCAATAATGTTAAAACAATTCATCTATAAATGAATGACCAGGCCCCATGATTTAAAAGAATTTTCTCACCTTTAAACACTAGAGTTGCAACGGGAATAGGAAACACTGTACACAATAGCCAGAACATTTCTTAACTTTTTTTTTTTTAATATCACTCTGATTTCCCCTATCAAATCACTCGTTACCATGGGACATCGCCCGTGTTTTCAGAACTTCACTAAAAATAGTATAAATGTTCTTAAGTAAAACATTCATAAGGCAGGAAATGGGGAAATTAATTCCTCATCTCATTCGTATATACAGACTGAACAGAGTTTCTTTATGCGTTCATGTAACATTTGCTAAATGAGTGCTCACTCCCTCATTACAAATACTCAATGTGTAGCGATTCAGTTTTTCACTGCACTCACTACCCCTGGTTCATAGAGTTCCTGAACTACAGATTGTTGAAGCTTAGAAAATATTCCTGGGAAGTTCTACTGTTTGCTGATATGTTACACTTTCTTCCTTCAGCAGCCAGTGCTGGCAATGGCAGGGATGGAACGCTGGGCTCTGTGGTCCCAGTAACCTTGGCCTGGTTACAGCCCTGCAATCACACACACACCGCACGTGCAGCTAACACTGCTGCCTCTATTCTCAGACGTCAGAGAACTGCATTTACTGCACCAAGGTTTTTTTCAATATGTTCTGGAATACACGTTCATCTGAATGCAAGAAATGTTTTCATCTACACGTATATTTTGACATTTAAAAATATTTAGAGGCAATTTTCCAAACAGGCCTGCCTTAGCAAGACAGCTTGCTGATCTATAAATTCTCTGCAACTTAAAATGCAATAATTTCATTTAATTTTCCTGCAATCACTGGCTCCCCTTCTGAAGCATGCCTGAACACACACCTGGGTACAGCATGGGCAAATCTTATTTAGTCTGATTTCATAGTTTGGGTTGGAAGGGACCTTAAAGCTCATCTTGTTCCAACGCCCCCAGTCTAATGAAAGGGACACCTTTCATTAGACCAGAACCCCAGGCTCAGAGCCCCATCCAACGTGGCCTTGAACACTTCCAGGGATGGGGCATCCCCAAGTCCCCTGGACAACCTGTCCCAGTGCCTCACCACTTACACAGCAAAGAATTATTTCCTACTATCTGATCTAAACCTCCTCTCTGTCAGTTTGAAGCCATTCTCTCCTTTAAGGTCACTACATACTCTTGTAAAGAGTCCCCATCCTTTCTATAGGCTCCCTTCAGGTACCAGAAGGCTGAAATTAGATCACCTCAGAGCCTTCCCAGGTTGAACAATCCCAATTCACTCAGCATTTCTTCATAGGAGAGGTGCTGCTTCCCACTGATCAACTTGGTGGCCGTTGACAGCAGTGGCACAGGCAGGACAGACAAGGAGGCAAGAAGCAGGTGGCAGCAGTTTGATAAGAGGCCTGGAGTGGACAGCGAGGGAATAAAGCAAGGAGGAGGCAATGAAAAGGACAAGAGAACAAGGCTAAAGTGACATGGATGTCTCGCAACAGATTGATCTATAGGATGACAGTGGGTCCCATTCACTGAAAGAAGAATCAGCTCACAGAAACCCACTATCATGCAGTCATCCTCTATTTAGCCAGCCGATTTGTAGCTCACTTAGTGGGGACCACCCTCATTTTAGACAGGAATTTTTAATGCACTGTATGTGGGACAATATTTAAATTATCTGTACTCCTTTGCATTCTTTTGCACTTCCCTCCTTTTCCAGTTCCCTCATTACCTCCATACCTTTCAGGCTGGAGCTGGGATCTCACAGTCTAACTTGCTCCACAGCCCTGATTCACTCCTTGCAGGTGATGGCAGCAATGCCTGGCATTTAGAAAGCATTCTGCAAGAGCTCTGAGGGAGGTAAGAGAGAGTCGGACACATGCCCGTTTCACCCTGTCAGCAATATTCATGTGGTGTTATTACAGACTGCCCTACAAACTAATAGAGAAATCCCGTGGAAGGTCAACAGTTAACAAGAGTCTCATCAGGACAGAAACCAAGGGGTTTCAAATTTTGCTATTCATTCACAGTTATGGCCCCAGATTCAGAACACCCTGGCTCTCAGGGCTCATCTGGCCTTCTGAGACAGAGACTCACATAGGCAATTTGCTCAGAGTGGGATTTTACATGACAGAGAAACATTGTGTTCAAGCTGTTCCAGAAGTGAATTTGTCTCAGTGATTCGGAGGGGTTTTGAACTCTGATCTCCAAGATCCCAAAGCTGTAACCTGATCACCAGTCATTTTGGAGAAAGTACCTCTGGCTCTGCTGGAGCTATGCCACTTGGTATACACAGCACAAGGAGACTCTGCCTGGACAGCTGGTGGCTGGGGAGCCCCTCTGCTCATGCAGGCAAGACACAAACCTCAACCTGAACCTCAGCTTCCTGGTAGGAGTTTTCACAATGGTGTTACTTGTTACTTGACAGCCCAACCTTTCTCTCTTCTCCTCTTCCACTCACCCACAGGGTGGTCAGGAAGATTTCTTACGAATTAGATCAGGTTTCCTTAACTAGAAAATATTCCATCAGCTCCACATGTGTAAGGCAGAGCTGTGCAGGCATCCTGACAATTCCTACCTGGAAGCAGTGTAAAATGACAGCCAGAATTCAGCTTCAGGGGGGTCTGGCTTCTCCCTGACAATTTCAACCTCTGAGACAAAATGAGTAATTTTGAGAGCAAAGATCAACCTCACTTCAAAGTTTGGACATCAGAAACTGGCAATTGTTGCAAGGCAAACACTGAACTTTGAAGTCCTGCTCTTTCATTTAGTACAGCAAAAGTCCTTATCACTCAAACTTAAACCACAGTGACTTTCCTCCAAAGTGCACATTGGACTGAAGCTCTCTTGCAAAAGACTCTGAACTTTTATCTTCCATTTGGAGAATACTCCTTGAAAAAATACAATTTGGCACTTCAAAAGAGACATTTGACTTGTCCTTGTCTCAAATGATTGCCCCTTACAGCCCTTGAGAAACTGCAGCTTTGGGAGCATTTCAAAGAGAAATGCTGTAGTATTTGGTATCAGAGAAAGTAGTTTGAGCTACTCTAATTCCCCATTATCATCTTCTTTGAAAATGTACTATTGCTTAGCGAGACAGCCTAATTTTCTCAGTCCTATTTTTAAGCTAACAAGGTACCTAACAAGGCTGATACTTAAGATGAAGAAAAGGTGGTTTAACTTATTTCTTTTCATTAAATCTGAAGAAAATAATAGCTGCATCCATTTGGAGTAGGAATAGATAAAAAACAACATTAAGTTCTTAAAGCTTGTGTTAAAATGCAATCTGTTATCCTTAAGAAAACAATCATCTTCCACCTCAATGAAATATAATGTGTGTGGACACTCGTACATATGTATGCCAATGCACAAAACCACAGGTTTTTCTTTTTAAAATTTAAGTGACGGCATATGAAAACAAACACACTTTGATGTATATATTTATGCTCTAAAATAATTTGCCATACTTGAAAGGCCAAAAACCCCAACAACAAAAATAAAATCCCAACTCCAAGTCGAGAGCTACCAATATTTCTCTGCATTTCATTTAAAATACTTCATTACCCATTCTGCTTTCTATTAGATTCTCAGATATGCTCCGTCTGACTTAAAACCTTATAGCAAGGTTACCAAGAGGAACAGAATCAGGTCATCACATTAAACTAGATTTTTCTTTTACAACAGCTTCCAGGCAAATCTTCAGATTTTCCATGTTATTTACAAGGACATTAAGAAGGTCTTGTGCTTTCTACCTCAGTGATTTATTCTTCCCATATGCAGATGTGGTAATTCTTTAGAAGCTGGTTAATTAAATGTTCTAGCAATAACAGTAGGATCTTGACAGACTAACTTTGATTTACCAACCTTATAAAAAGTCTGTCCTTACCTTTCAGAATCTGACTTTACTACAGGATGTGCTAAATGAGAATAATAATTCTTAAAATAAATTAGCTAAAAAAGTTAGTGTCTTACACCCCAAGATATGGCTGCAAATACAGTAAATGCTTTTACATAAGGATTTGACAATTTGTTATAAAATATTTATGAAAAGTACTTGTAATATCAGGAGTATCAAAAGTTAAGCTATTATTAGAAATGACTTGGTGATAAGAGATGCTCTTAAACAGACACCTACTGCTTTTGTCAAATACAATTTGCATAGCAGCAGTACACTCCCACACAGTTTTGTTAGGAGATAAGGGAAAACAAGAACTTCATTCAGACTGATTTCTTTTTTTTTGTTTTTTAACTAGTATCTATTTTGCATTCAAAATAGGTCTAGGTGGTTTTCTAAACACCACTATACTCAAGCCCAACTATGAGGAATCAGTATTAAGGTCCAAATGTCAAATTTTCTTCTAGTCTATTTTCACTTGGACTATGTGGGCTCTCTTCATAACCTTGATTTGATACAAACCACAGAACATCTAGAACCACACGTTTTCCTGACTTTCTTCATGCTGGATTTAAATATTTTTATTTTAACTGGTACACAGTACATAACGTAACGCATTATTACCACTAGAAAAATTGTCAGAAACCATCTCCTGTGTATCCTGCCTGCCCTCTCCAATCTTCTTCCCCACATCCCCTCTGCTGCAAAAGATTCTGATTCACCCACACTATTAAATGATGTAGTGCTGTATGGTGTGAACCACATGATTCCCCTCTTGCAGAGAGTTGTAGGTTGGTTGTAAGAAAGTTTCCAATAATTACTGGGAGGTTTGTATCACAAGTAACTGATAAATCTGGAGTTACCCACTCTCACTCGGTTTATTGATAGAGGCAATAGTGTTATGGCTTTAGATAGTGAATTCACAGGAGAATTAATTGCTTGCAAAAGCTTTTAAAGACAAGAAGAATCCCTGTAGAAAAAAAATATCTGGGTAATACCAGATTTACATGAGATGAAGAGCAAGTGGCAAATGCACCAATGTGTTTTGAAAGATATTTAGGTAAAACTAGAGGCATCTTCTTCAAGAGGCTGTTTCCTAGGAGTGTGATATTTCTGTATTTACATATTCCATCAGGCCCAGCAAAAAATTCAAACCTTATCTACACTGTAACAACATATGCAATCAAGGAATACGTTCCATAGCAAAGATGCTAATATTTGTTTCCTTAAATGCAAATTGGAAAGCTGCAATTTTTCACACCAGATAATGTCACACCACCAGTCAGTCATAAATACAATCAGGTTTTATCTATCAGCTTTATCACCAGACTGGCAGTAACCAGAACACAAGTACTGGGGTCCTGCAAATAATGATGACAAATAAATCCCACCACTCTTGCTGCTACGTAAACATGCTCAGCAGCTTCCACAACTGGACACTAACCACAAGACCAAACTGGGACAGTGTCTTCCCCAGGTTGCTTTTGTTTACTTTTAGGAAAAATACTGTTCTTCAGTTACTTTAAGTTATATAGCTCAACAAAAAAAATTATAAATATTCTTCTTCTAAAACTTAATAGTACATGTATATCAAAGTCACCATTAGCTTGCCTGGAAAATCCCTTAGGAAAAGTCTTACCTTATGTGGAGGAGACAAATTAAACCCAAGTTTGCAGTTTGAGACTTTCTTTTTTCTTCTAAAGATGAATTTATCTCTTTTCAGTTCAGTACCTCTGTGCTCTCTTCTGACCTAATTTTGTCTGTGATAAATGCCAGAGTTTCAGTGGAGTCACTTGAGCTCCTGTAAGAAAAGAACTGAAGTAAAAAATGAATGCACTCAACATTCCTGCTCTGACAGATTGCTTGACAGGACACTAAAAAGCCTTGCAACGCTACAGGTGAGGTAAAGCCCCAGAACTGCCATTCTTTTAGACAAAATTGCATTTTGGTTTTCTGCTAATTATTCTGTACTAACATAACGAAATTAAAGCTCATTCAGACTAAGCAGGTCTACAATTTGTACAGGCCTGACACAGACTGTTTTATAGGATTCATTCCCAGGGTACTGCATGACCAGAAGACATTCAAATTAAATTTCAGCCTTAGTTTAGACAGGAGAAAGACAAAAAAAATGCTTTCTACTGAGAGGCACTGCAAAGCACAGCTGGCACAGAAGTTTCTCAATTTAACGACTTTCTGTTCCTCCCCTACCCAAGCACCTTGCAGGGAATGGTTCTCACTTGTTGATGGAAGGTCAGCAAATTGCATGGAAGACTGAGCACAGGTGCACCTGCTCTTGCAGAAATGGGCAGAGAAGAGCCACAGAAGGTGCAAGGAGGCTTCCCATCCCAGCCCTTCTGGGGGGATCCCAAGCTGTGTCAGAGGCCCTGCCACAAAAGGCCACACTGCAAGGCCTTTTGTGGCAGTAAGGCAAGCAAGTCAGCTCAGACTCCTCAGGTAGCAACATTAAAAGGGCTCTATTAGCTGGAGTCAAAAGCTCTTCCAGCCCCTTATCCTGTCCCAAATGCTGTCCTAGGGGTAACACAGGCAATGTTAGGGGTAACACACCATGATTTTTGCTCTACTGTTTGCTCCCTGCTTCCAACCCCCTGCAGCCTTGGGACTTTCAGAGCCAGCAGGCATTTCTTTCCAGGGCTACAGCAGAGCTAAAGCCCTCCTGGATTTATAGGACTCATTTATCTCCACCTCAACAAGAGAAAAGTCCCTCACGCAGCAAAGACTTCAGCTGGAGGGGAAAACTGAAAAAATTAGATCAGATAACCTCATCATTCCCTAACACATTTAGGAAGAGGAGTCTTTCTCTGGAAACAACCAGAGCATGTGACACCTTATGGAGAGTTGGTGGGGGGCCAACAATTAAACAATTGTGGCTATATGTTATACAATCTTAAGCCTTAAGATGATGTAATAAAAACATTATTAAATATTTGGTTATAGCAGAAACTTAACCACGTTGGGCTATTTTAATACCATGATCAGGTTCACTGATTCATTGTAAATGCTCCAAAGTAGTTTTAACTTCCCAGAAATCATGCAGGTACATTCTGGGGTCTCAGTTTGTTGAACAGACAAATGTTTCATTATGTAGGATCAAGGAATGCCCAGTTCTATCTTCTATTAGCAAAAAATCCTGTAAGATATTTTACCTGAAGCATATAAGAACAAAAATTGTCTGTTTACATTGCTAATGAACACCTGATTCATATTAGATGAGCAAGAAAATACATTCATCAGAAGGGCAAGTTTTCCTCTATTAAAACTGCTCCATTTTTCTTAGTGCCTCCTCAGTCCTCTGGGGGGGGGGAAAAAAAAACCAAACAAAAAACAAAACAAAACAAAAAAACCCCAAACCCTTTTTTAAGGAATAGGATTATCAGATTTTTGGACTAGTAGTAAAACACAATATTGTAGACATATCAAGGGTACGTTTCCCAAGCCTATGTGATAAAATGCCTCAATGTCTTTAAACAATTAACTGAGGCACTGAAAAGTCAATATTTAAAAGCACATTCCAAGTCTGACTTTCAGATACCCAAGTGAACAGTTAAAAAAAAAAAAAAATCAATATTTAAAACAGTACAGCCACAGCTCCTCTGCACTCCATTATTGTTAGAAGATGGGTACATTCACATCAACACCATAAAACAGCACATCCACATTGTTTAGGTATTATCAAAACCTGCAGATTTACGTAAGAGGAACAAATTTATGAAAGCATTTATAGATGACATTCTTGTTTTTGAAGAAAGAGCAGATAATTTCCATACATCCTATTGCTTAAACACTTCTTCATCTCCTAGAAAATATCTGGATTTTCAAAGGCTTAAGGAAATTTAGTGTTGCTCCCTAATGTTAATGACACTAAGGTGTTTACTGAAGTAGTGTCTCTTCTGAAAGCTCACCTTAAATTAAAAAGAAAATGTGAAAGGCGTAGCCATAGATGTAGCAATCATTAGTACTCATTCTTCACCATCCTTCTCCATCTTCTTCACAGTACTTAAATGCCTATGCCAAACAAAAGCAACCTGATCATGTAAAAGTTTATACTTAAGAGACAGCTGTAAAAACCAAAACCAAAACAAAATAAAGCAAATAAACAAAAAGAAACAAACAAACCCCGAAAACATACAGAAAAACCCCCACCCAAACAAAACAAACAAAAAAAAGGTGGGGTATGACTTGGGCACCCAAAATTATTTTGCAGCAATGAGCGTTAAAAACCTCAGTGCTTCATTCACTTCTGATAGCAAAGTAATAGCATTTATTTTCTAATGATCTTTTTTTACAGTGAGAAATATAACCTTGCATAAGTAATAGTAATCAGAGTACCAGCTATAAGAAATACAGCAGCAATATATCCATAGTTTCATACTGTTGCTGTTACACATTTTCCTACTTTTGGCACTCCTTTTATAAACACTTTTTAGCTTGTGGTTGAATTGTTCTGGCACTTAAAACTTTTCTTTAAAGTGCTGAAAGGATTTTAGAAAAAGCAGTTGGGACTGCACCAGAGAAAGGAAAATAAAGTCATATTTTACACATGTGTCTAATGTTGCTCTCTGCCTTCCAGGATTATAGAAAGAACAGGATTTCCAAAGCTAGGATTTAAAAACTGCATGTTTCCTCCAGTTCCAAACCAAGCAGGGCATTTAGCTCTGAGGACTGGAGGAGGGATTTAAAGGAGTAAATTCAGCACTGGTGTGTAAAGCAAAAGGATGTCGCCGTTGTAACGAGCACGGAGAGAAAACCAACACAGATTTGGTCCAGGAAGAAAAGGTGAAGAAGTGTCTTTATTTAATTATATACAGCCCATTTTATATGTTAGTATTCTTGCATAAGGTCATTGGACCTTAGGTCATCCACCTCCTGAAGTGATTGGTCAGTTCTCCCAACACCCATTTCAAAATATTTCTCTAGTCAGTATCATAACAATCCACATGTGCAAGATAGAAAAGAATAGTTTACAGAAAACCATAATATTGTTTTGAATAACTTGCATGGGAAAGACAGAGCTCTCACAAAATGCTGCAGCCTCAGAAAATTCTGCAGAAAGCTGGAAAGTTTCTCTGCTAAAGCTTTTTAGCATCCATAAAATGGTAACAACAACTTTTATCAATATTACTACTATTAGTTTACAAGGAACACTTGGCACCAAAAACTATTAGGGTTAAAGGCTGCTGAGGCTCATCTTCCTTACTTGTCAGTGCCACAGGAGTCCTGGTGGGGCAATGGGCCTTACTATTAATTACTTAATTACTTAATTAATTGCAATGACTATTACTATGACAGTACTACTGCTACCAGCAATTGTGCAACACAGTGCTGAAGATTTTTTGCAAGGAAGCATCCACCGTGTGAAAGCATCTCCTGTGAGCCTCTCCGCTGTCTGCAGCACCATCAGTACCATGCAACTCTCGATTCAATTCTGTTTCCTCTCAACTTCCCAGGGATCATGGGATGGGAGTTGTCTATTGTGGACTTCTTCATTCCACCTGCTCCCAAGAGGAGCTTGCACAGTGGTTTGATTTACTACGAGACCCTGAGAGTAGCTCAGCTGGGCAGAGCACGGCATTAATAACACCAAGGCTGTGGTTTTGATCCCTGCCCAGGCCATACACGTAAGAGCTGGAGTTGATGATTGATCATTGTGGGTCCCTTCCAACTCACAATATTCTGTGCAACCCGAAACAGGACTGAGAGGACTGGAAAACAGCTCATTCTGACATGAGTGATGACAGAAAACCTCTTCCCCTCTTCTTCCTTCAGGAGAAGTACAACTAAATAAGGACTAAAAGCTGGATCCTAGGATGAGCTGCCACTAAATGGTCATTTGAGCAAGGGTGTTTTGCATTGGTATCCAAGTGGCTGCTGCTGTTTGTGTAAACAGGGATCCATGGTAGCCATGCAAAAAGCCACACACAAAACACTTCTGACCTCTGGAATCTTACCGTTCACTCGGAACACAAAGGCTTTAACAGAGAGGAAAAAAAGGTACAAATTAGAAGCTGAAAATGACAGCTTAAGTCCACTTTTATCTTTAGCATTTACCACCCCAAAATAGCTTTTTTGAAGTCCCATTTAGCACAGAACTGGCTAATAGGTGAATAATTCCCTACGGTGCACTCTCTCCAATAGTTTTAATATCGGCATAATAAAGCTGAATTTTAATTGACGTTGACGTTACAGTTACCCTAAAATGAGTCTTATTCTGCTTTTAAATAAATCATAAGTAACATTTTCTTTATAAAGTGACAATATTATTCAAGACTTGTGATGTGAACACATCAGACACCATGGATAACTAACATTCTGGAGAGCGTTGGCTCCACACAGCACTCTAAAACCTGGACACTTGCATCTGACCTATGATCTCTATAGATTTTTTTCAATTTCTTTTTTGTTCTTTATATGGTTCATTACTTTTGAAAGTGATTTTTAAAAGTATTAATTTTTCAGAAGTCAAAACAAACAAAAAAACTTCAAGGTTATTTTAAGGTTGCATGTTTGCAGAGGTCTGAGTAGCTTTGAACTGAAATATTGATTATCAGCTTTCAAGATCGAACTACCAAGCCCTTGCAAACAAATCTGCTTGAGTGGCAGCCTACAGACTTCCAGAACTCGTTAAAACGTCAGTCTGAAGGGTTTTGCCTTTTTCTTAACACACAGAATACTCCATTTTCTCCTTTGTGGAGAAAGAATCACAATAAACACACAAACACATGCATACATATATGTCTATTCATACACACACATTTGTGCCAACCCCAGATTACAAACAGCAACTGTTCTGTCTGATCTACAGGAGGAGCAGATGAAGACTGACTCGACAGCACATAATCAAGACTTTTAAACATATTTTCAGTTTTCCTGAGTGGGAAAGGAGCATTCAACCAGCTTCACCAGAAGTTTGTGGTTCTAGAAGGAAGACTCAACACCCCAAACAGATATACAGTCCTGAAACACATGGCCCAACCTTACCCTTCTTTTATTTCTGCTCAACTTCCTTTCCATTCACTGGGGAGGACACATCTTTCTCCACTCTGTCTTTTAAAATTAAAAGATGTTCAAGATCACTATTCACTCTCACCATCACTGATTTTAGTACACTAACAGCAGAACCTTTCTCTCAGCTGGGGTTTCAAGAACATGTTCTAACACAAACCAGAAGGTGATGATGAGACTACACATCCCTAAGTCTTGTGTCCCTCCCTGCCTCAAGTGAGTGTCAGGTCCAATTGCTGCAGGGCTGGGTTTGCTCTGGGGTACCTGCTCATAAACCATGGCTTGGCTGTCCAAAATTGAAACCACATTTCCAAGAAGCATATAATCAATCTTTCAGAGGAGGAATAGGGCAGCAATCTATTTTTCATGCTTTTATAACCCCTCATGACAACGTATCACATTAAGATTTTTTCCAAGTGTGCGTCATTTCAGACTGCACAGGTCACAACTACACATTCCCAGAGAACGTTTCCATTACAGCATAAACTCTGCTGAATGAACCACACAAGACTTACAAGCCTTGATATGTGAGGGAGGGATAGCACTGCACTATGTTAGTTTTAACACATAGGACAACTGATCAGCTCAGAAATCTCCCAGTGTATTACAGAAAGAGTTTAGCAACTTCAAGAACAAGGACTATAATGGCAAAAAGCCAATTTACTGAATGCTTTGGTTCTGCAACAAGGCACTGATATGGCTGGAAATAACGTAAGGGCAGGCAAAGTACTGGGGATTTTGAGTTCATGTTAAGAAAATTGCCCTTTTTATTTTACTTCTTCCACCACTATAGGTACTCCACTACGAAAAATTCCATACCTCAGCCTGCAATTTCATAGCTACAGGTTTCTCACTAGAAGCAGAACCCGGGAAATTTGCATAAAAAGAAGAAAGATAAAAGAATAGAGAATTATCACTGAGTGCTCCTACTGCACGCATTAACTCCATCCTTGGCTTTTGGCAAAGCTTCTCTCTGAATATTTCACAGTGAGCATGATGTGCAGCTGAAGAAAGTTCCTGATGCTTCTCAGCAAAGCATCTGGAACTACGGAAAAAGCTCAGCACCAGAAGCATGACATACTTCCTTCTGTTCTGTGCTGGAGAGCAGGCTGGCAGCTGGGGACTGCTGTCAGCCCTGGAGCTTTGAGCAGTGACAGAAGTCCATCGTTACCAGGCTGGCAGCCCTGTGACGTGCTGCCAGCAAGGCACAGTGTGACATGGCTGGGACAGTCAGGCTGAGCTCTCCGGAGCAGATAGAGCATCAGCTTTGCTCCAGACAGCAGGAAGGGGAGCAGCAAGCACGGAGCAGCTGCTGTGTGAATTAAATCCATCAAATGGCAGCTCTTTAGCATGAACACAAATGGCTCAGTGCTGGCCTCAGATTTCCAGCTCTCACAGAGTAACTTACAAGCCATGGAAAAGTAATTTTGATGGCAAGAAGGAAAAATGCAATGGGTCTTGAGAGTTGGGGGGTTTAAACTCCTTGTTATATGAAAACTGAATATCAGAGAGATTTTCTCCCATTATATGAAAACTGAGTATCAGAGAGATCTACGTTGGTTTCTATTTCATAGGGCAATTTTGCGTAAACACATCTGTCTTCTTTCTTGCCCATATGACCTCATACACTGCACATTGAGAAAAAAAAAAGAAAATTTCACAATTCCTAAAGCACATTGGGTAAGGAGAAATGCCTGCAGGAAAGCTCTTGTAGATATGCTACAGCAACACAAATTCATCCATCTCTCTAACTTTGACCATGAGTCACGATATCTAAACATCTCAGGTTATCTCTGACATGTTCATGCAGTGCTATTTCGGTCTTGCACACGTGGGACTGAGTGGCACAGAAGCACAAACACTGAAGACCACTTAAATTCATCAAGAATTAAAAAGTCACCAACAGAACTGGTCCAAATATTTTAAAAGACTAATCATATGTTCTAATAAGCCCAGAAAATATTATTCTATTTTGTAGCTTTTCACAAGTACACACCCCCCTCCAATTTGTCCAGTCATTCTCAGTATTCTGTAATGTGCATCTCAGGGGGAAGCCCTTCCAGTCTGTGGGATGAAGAAATGTAATATATGCCACAGGAGGGGCATACACAAAGGCAAGACAGCATCAAAGGAGAAAAAAAAGCACTTTCTTTATAAGAGTTTTATTTCTTTCAGCCTCCTGATAAAATCCCAGCTGGTTCCATGAGCAGGAAGTGATGGAGAAGACAAGGCAGCAGCTACTTGGGCATGCTGAGAACCTGCACCACCTTCTTCTCCTGCACCCCTGACACTGCAGAGCAGGGACACAGAGTTTTCCCTGCCCTCCCTTCTCCAAGGAGTAACTCAACCCTACCTGCCCTCTGCTTGTCAGCGTTGCAAGTGGAACCAATAGCTGGCTGCACATCAGCTCAGAACATGCTGACATGCCACTCTGGAGAGCCTATTTAAAAGGTTAATAACTTTTTAAATCCAATTAGAGGGCCTAATTAGCTAAAGCAATCTTTGGTCTGCCTACTGAATCTCAAACTAGGTGAGCACAATAAAGATTAATCTGTTCTTCATTCTTCTGCAGGCAGCGAAGAGGATGCTGGAGCCCCTGAATGCTTCAGTTTTCAGGTGGGCACCGGAATGACCTGAGCAAGCTCAGGTTCGAACTCGCTCTGAAGTTCAAACCCAGCAGAAAAGCTCAAGCCACAAAGTTTGTGTTCCATTGTCATGGTATCAGGATGCTGATACTTCGATCCTGACAAACATTGCCACACATGCTTTTTTTGCCATTCTTGGGCACATGAGGTCAAAATTATCTGATTTGCTAGGAAGATTAGCAGTAAAAAAATATTGGCAATTTTATTTCTCACTCAGGTATCTCTGTGGAACTTTTCCTTTGTGACCTCAACTAAGCCAGATCATCTTGTATCCACTGTTGCTTCTTCACGTGTACACACTTCCAAATAAGCAAGGAACTCATCAGTTAGTTACTAACACACTAATTAGTAGTTAACTTGCTCTAGGCATCCAACTGAAACCTTATTTCATTATTTTGTAAGCTATTCTTTCTCTTTCCTGCTAGACATCACTAGCAGACATAAAATATGAACATATAAATAAGTAAAATTACTATTTTCATGAAAATTTAAGCCAAACCAAACCAAAACCTACAACAAAAGCTCCTGAAAATTTCCAGTGTATGGCTATCCTGAATCTCCTATTTATATACAACCTTAGAGGTAGAAAGGCTAAATTCACAATATGTCAGATTATTTTTAAACATCTGTTAATAAACTATTCTGAATTCTCTTGTTCACGGGCACACCCGAGTCTCAAAAAAGCCCTACTGATTTTCCTAGGAACGCTTCCTGGAAGCTAGTACACCCTGCCACAGCCATGGCACTGGTACCAATGACAAAGCGATTTTCAGAGGAAAAGGAAAAGGACCAGTTGCTAAGAACACCGCCCCAGGCTGTTTTAAATTCAGAAAGCAGATCCGTACGAATCTGCCAGAGGAACTGCAGGCATTAGAACCAACTCCTGAAGGAGCTGCCTGACCTAAAATAGTCCCTAATCACTTCAGTCTTCCCCTGCTAAAACCTACACTGCATTTCCAGCACAAGGGAATACAGGAATTTTTCGTGATTCACAGGAACACGCAATTAAAAGTATAAAATTACTTTTCCCTTGCTGCAGGTCCGAAGTGCCGTGAGAGAAAAACCAGCTTCCACGGGACCTCTCCGGAGCCCTTCTGCCGGGCAGAGCGTTCACTGCGGGAAACATCGAGTGCCTAAGATTACTTACACACACTCCCCCCACCCCGGGTACTGACAGGCCCGCAGGGCTCTGGTGCTCCCGCAGGAACAATCCCCGAGCTCGGCCCCTCACGGACCGCGGGATCCCGCCCGCAGTGGCGGCCGCGGCCCGGCAGGTGCCGCTGCGGCCCCGCGGGAGGCCCTGCCATGGCCGCGCTGCCAGCGAACGGCAGCGGCCTGGGCTGGCAGGGACCTGAAACAGCACCCAGTCCCAAGCTCTGCCACGGCCAGGGAACGGGAATGAGAATGGGAATGGGAACGGGAATGAGAATGGGAATGGGAGCGGCCTGGGCTGGCAGGGACCTGAAACAGCACCCAGTCCCAACCCCTGCCATGGCCAGGGAACGGGAATGGGAATGGAAATGGGAACGGCCTGGGCTGGCAGGGACCTGAAACAGCACCCAGTCCCAACCCCTGCCACGGCCAGGGAATGGGAATGGGAATGGGAGCAGCCTGGGCTGGCAGGGACCTAAAACAGCACCTAGTTCCAACCCCCTGCCATGGCCTGGGAATAGGAACGGGAACGAGAGCGGCCTGGGCTGGCCGGGACCTGAAACAGCACCCAGTCCCAACCTCCTGCCACGGGCAGGGACACCTCCCACCGCAGCAGGGTGCCCAGAGCCCCATCCAGCCTGGCCATGAACGCTGCCAGCCATGGGGAGTGCACAAGCTGCCTGGGCAACCCGCAGTTTACATCACATAAATCCACACTTCAATACTCTCAGTAAATATACATAGATGGAAGAAATTCAGAGTATTCCAGAATCCTTTTACGCTGGAGGTCCCCATAGCCCTCCCAGATGGCAGCTGTGTCCATGGCTGAGGGCAGCGTTCAGGTTTTTCATGGAGCACAGCAGAGATAGACTTCAGCCCTCAGCAGCCTCTACTCCCTGGGACAGTGCGGCATAAGGGGCTCTGAAGGGATCACTGCCAGCATTAGGCTCTCCAGAAAACATAAAAAGGCATAAAAGCAAACTAACCCCAGCCCAGACAAACCCCCAGGCTCTGTAAAATCAGCAACATAAAAGCATTGCCAATTGCACACGTTCCATATATTTACAGAAGAAAAGATGTCCAAATTAAAGCATTCATTTAAAATAATTTCCTATGCAGGTCAGAGGAAAAGCTCAAAAAGTTTGGAAAAAAAAAACATTTAAAAGTATGTACACTGCCACTAAGCACTCCAGTGAAAACTTCCACATTCTAAGTTTAAGGAAATGGGCCCTATAAGAAATAGGAACTTTTAAAATATTGTAATACAGAAAGAGCTTGATCAAAACTCAAGTATTTTAGCTGCATTCCTCATCGTTAGGCTGTCATCATGTAAGATTTTCAGACAGCAAAGGTTTCAGTTTCATCACATCCGTGTTCATTTGCAGTGTGTTTCATGTCATTTTAAACTTTTTATCTTTCTCTGGTGTAGGAGGCCTGAATCAGGACTGATGCTGAAATTTGTAACTCTGGGGCTTAACATGTAAAAGTAGATTCCCACACGCAATCCTGCTGCATGTGCTGTCAGAACATTTGCTATCACTGCAGAGCTGTGAAGACTGTTCCATGAGAGCACACTGTGCTGGTGTCAAAGAAAGCCTAGTGCCAAGTCCAACTCTACCGGGTGCTATGTGGAGCTCCATCATTCCCTTCAAGGAGACCACTGATCTCCAAAGGAGCTTTCCCATTACAATCTCATGGCTTTTAATGCTGTCTGAGATGGCCACAAAACCAAAATTTATGATTTACTGCAGAATCACAGACGGTAAATTTGGAAGAAACCACAGTGGGTCATCTGGTCCAACCTCCCTGCTCAAGCAGAGTCATCCCAGAGCACATGGCACAGGATTGCCTCCAGACACTTCTGGAATATCTCCAGTGAGGGAGACTCCACACCCACTCTGGAAAATCTGTTCCAGTGCTCAGTCACTGCACAGTGAAGAAGCTCTTCCTCATATTCAGGTGGAACTTCCTGGGCATCAGTTTCTGTCCATGGCCCTTTGTCCCATTGTTGGACACCAAGGAGCAGAGCCTGGTCCATGCTCTGACCCCTCCCTGTAGACACTGACAGACATGGATGAGGTCCCCTCTCAGTCATCTCTTCTCAAGGCTGAACAAGCCCAGCTCCCTCAGCCTTTCCTCTTAAGAGAGATGCTCCATCCCCTCATCATCTCTGTAACCCCCACTGGAGCTGCTCCAGGAGCTCCATGTCTCTCTCTGGGCTGAGGAGCCCAGAACAGGACACAGCATTCCAGATGTGCCTCACAGGGCTGAGCAGAGGGGCAAGATTGCTCCGTGACCTGCTGGCAATGCTCTTCTTAATGCACCCCAGGGCACCATTTGCCTTCTTGGCCACAGGGCACACAGTTTTTTTGTTTATTCCATGGACAGTTTTGTGATGTTATTACAGGAGAGGTTTCTTCTTACTGGGAACTCCTTTCCAGAGGAAGCACTACTAGTGAAGGGAAAGAGTCACATCCTGCAAAGAGCTCTTCTTCATCAGGGAGCTGAAATATAAACAATGACTATAGAAATCTGAAAGTGCTGTTAAGACCTCAAGGATACACTTTGCCATGAGTCAGTCAGTCAATCACAATGTAGCTGAGTACTCAGTGAGCTGGATTCAGTTGAGCGCAGGTTTAAAATAGGATAGTCCTCTTCACTGTTAGAAAGTAAGGCCATCCTTCCCTTATCCAGCAGGGCTTGTACCCTAGAAAGGAGAGGCTCAGAAGGGACTTGAAGTAAAAATGAGCTCGCAGGTGTGACACTACAGAGGGCCGTGACAAAGCTGGCACTCAGCCAAGGAAGCAGATGGCTGAGAGACTCATCTGGTGACAAGGAGGGGAACAGCCAGAGGGCAGACAGTGGAAAAGACTCTGGTGGAAAAGATGGGGCTTTGTCCAACTGTCTTCAGCTGTCCCTATTCCAAAAAAAAGCATGTCTGTCCCCCTAAGGTTCCTGTCCAAAATACACCCGTTTCCTCTCTTCTACAGTAGGGAGCCCCACTCCATCATTTCCCATGGACTAATCCAGCTTTGCCTATATTACTGAGAAGCACTGAGTCTCTTCTGGGCAAAGAGCCTGTGGTTAATCAAACACAAGAGGAGGGAACGAAGCCACCTGCAGAAATCCTGATGGAATATCTCTGTGTCCTCACACCTCTGAGTGTCTCTGTAGCTGACAACACCTGTCATGTCTTTTCTGAACTCTGCAAGGATCAAACTCCACAGTACACTCGCTCTGGAAAGAGGTGTTAGAAGTACAGTACTTAGACGCAAGCCCTCAACATTTACTCACTGTCCAGCACTTCCCTGTAGACATTGTTTGCACAGCACCCTTTTATAGATGGCTTGTGAATAGCATGTGCAACCACACCAAATTATTCCGTCTTAATAGCAGAAATAACTCAAGACAGATTAGTTTAAACCTGACTGTATTACTTGTGTCCCTTCCCCTCTTAGCCAGAGCTTACCAGTATTTGGTATCTATCTTAAACCTCTTGTAGCTCTCTTTGCCACACAACTGATCTTTTCCTTGGAAAAAAAACCAAAGGAAAAAAAACAAACAAGCAGTCAAGAAGATTATAGTCTGCCCTGAGCCCACTACTTAGTTTCAAAAGTGCCTTGGTTAGGGACAGTAGGGAGTTAGCCAGGTAATAGCATAGACATAACTGAGGATAATTACTTCAAAGTTTCATAACTTCACTGAACTGACAGAAAATTCCCATTGGAATGTATAGTACTTTCTTGCTTAACACCAAGAACTGACATTAGGCATTTACAAAACAAGCCTATCCACATATACAATTACTACAGAGAAAATTAAAATCCACCATAAATACTTTTAAATCAGTATGTTTAGCTGTGTACCTATTCCAGGAAACAAGACAAGAGAACAAACACGCTATCCATGCAAGTGCCTTCCTGAAAGGATTATGACCAGTTTGAACACTTACCAGATCTTACCTAGAAACTTCTACTTTCTTAGAAAAGATACGTAGCTTTCCTAATCTTGTGGGGAACTGTGCCAAGGGAGAAATTATTTCATTTTACTTTGTTAGTAAATAGAAAACAGCATTATGGCTCTTCTCTGTCAGCTGCAACCAATAGGTAATTAACTCCATCACCTTCCATTTCAAACAAATTCACAGAGCACAAAGCACCATAAAATCTCTTAAGAAGTCCAAGTAGCACAGAGGTGTCACTGTCTCCAGTGAAGTAGAACAATGGTGGACAGAATCAGTGCTGTTTCACTCGCTCCCTGCAAAGCATTCGAATAACAGCCTTAAACTGAACTAAGGTAAGAGGGAAGGGGAGTAAATTCCTAAAACACAGCAGTATAAACCTTTGTATGCAAAGAATGTTGAGGATTACATCCTACAGAAGGAAGCTGAAGTGACAAATCATCTGTTCAAGCATCTTGCAACAACCACATGACTAAAAATCACCATCAGCTGACGGTGGAACAAGTGCCAATGCCAAGTACAATGACAGGTCTTAATCTCACATTGAAAAGTATTAGAGATGACAAATTTTCCTTCAGAAATTCAAAGAGAAATTATATGCATTTCAAAACATAATGTACTTGTTCAAACAGACTGAGCAAGGGAGGGAGGAGATAAGAAGTTTTTTGAACATCCAAACTCAGCTTGGACTTTGCAGAACAACATTATCTTCCTGGAGGAATAGGGGGGTTATTTGATTTTGTGGGGACAGTTTGTTTTTTGGGTTTTTTTTTAATTTCCAGACAAAAGAGCTTCATAAGCAGATTACAAGAATGTGTTATCTTGAGCTATTAAAAGTTACAAGTTTTTTGGTTTCACCGGTCAAGGTTCCTTACAAAAGCCAAACACTCCAACCTCTTCCTTAAGAACACAGGAGGTTTTCTGTTTTTTTTCTTATATAACACTTGACTGCTTTGCTTAAAACTTATTTCAACAAATGTGGTTTTTTTTCTAATCCACATAAAAGTTTACTATGTTTACATAGCCATTCCCTCCATCTCATGATCCTCTATTATTGATACTTTTTAAAAAAGCAACCCCTCCCCAAACTCCCACAGGTTTCCCATGCCCTTAGTCCACATTCAGCTGAAAGTTTTACTGTTACAGATTAAAGGTCACAGACAAAATACAAACTTTGTTTCTTGAAGAATATCTACAGTAATTACTGCCCTTCCCCTATTGCCTGTATACCCACAAAGTACAAATGGGTTCAGGGAACTTTAACACAGATAACAAAGCAGATACAGTCCTGAACAGTGATAGGCAACACCCAGACACAACACAGGCATGGGCAAGGACTGCAGTTACCAACTGAAATCAGAACAGCAGGAAAAGCTGCTTTTTGCCAGAAGTTATGTTTGACTGTAGTTTTAATAATTCAAGACAAAGTAAAGATCAGGGTAAACTGAAGATTATTACACATGAGGAACAGCCTCTACAACCTTCATAAACCAGGATATGTCTTGTGCACCTGATACAGTGCACAATTGGCTAATCACACTCCTAAAGTGCTCAGTTCAGACTGCTGAGTTAAGTCAGGCTCCAACAAATTATTTCCTTTTTTCTTGACGTGCCAAGACATGGTACAGAAGAACTCTGCAGTTTAGTTAACTTTGGTTAACTATCCATAACTTCCCTCTTTCAGGCTATCATATGCTGAGCTGCCAGACAGTATGTGTGTGGATGGTGTTATTTGACTCACAGATCCCGCACAGGCATTTCCAGGAAAAGCAAGACAAAAACTGAAGCCCACACTAATCAGATGGAAGCAGAGGAATCTTGGTTCTGTATCCTGGTGGTAAAGGCACAGTGGCTAGTTCAAGCTGATGGTGAATCAAAGACTTAACCAACTACAAAGCCTGGAAAGTGAATATTCAAGTGACTTCTCTGGGGAACAACAGGGGAGGGGGAAATAAAAAGTCAAAGAATGAACCATGGAGCCCAAACTTCATTTAAGAGGTACTTCAGTTTAGATATGAAGAGAGTGATGAAGAATGACCATATCCTAATATTCATGATAAATCCATCCTGTGACCATCATCCTGAAAACAAGCCTTCCTCACTAAGCATTTCCCAGCCTGTGAGAAGGGGATTTGGGTTGATCCCAACCACCAGAAAGCAAGTCAAGCTGTTCTTTCAAAGAACTACCTCAAGAAACAGTTTTTGAGAAGCACAAGTCCTTTCCTGCTACTTACAGCAAAGATCTGAAATTCATAATTGAGAACATTCCATGGCCAAGTCCAAGATTTTAAAGGCATACAATACAGCTGGAGCACATGTGTGTATGGCAGCAACAGACATGTCTGCAAAAGTTCGGGGGCTTTGCTCCCATATGGATCAGAACGGAAACAGAAATGCTGAACCAAGCAGGAATGTTCTGCTGATTCTTGCCTATGAAGAAAGATGCACTTTAGGAGTTAAAAGTGTTTCCAGTTAATAACTTATCCACCAAGACCAGGACTTCAAAAGAACTTCAAGGACACAGTACGTAAAGAAAATCTGGATCTCAATAACATGAAAAATAATTGTTTCACTTGAATCACTCCCCTTTGGAATTCTATCTACTACATTTTGCTAAAAGACCTCTTTAGATGAGAGCATTTTCTTATCTGTACTAGTGTCCTCTCCAGAAACAAGAAGTGGAAAGATGCAACTACTTTCTTCTCACTGCCAAGACCGATACTCACTTTTCTTGCGTACTTCTAGACTCAAACCTAGAATATTTTTTTTCTAAAAATCCACACATTTATGTTGAAAATGCTGCACAGATGAGGTGACTCACTGCAGACTTGAAGTGGTATATTGTTCCATCAAAATTCTTTACCTTGTGCTTACATAAGGCCTCCCACAGACATTTGGACTCACTGGAGCTTGAGAGAAGGAAACGTGACAAATGAAGAATATGGGCAGCAACCATTGTCTCCCTTTATGAACCTTTATGTTTGCTGGACAGTATCGAATTGTCTCTTGTGTGGTACTGGTGGTGTCCAGTTCCCTTCCGGAGCTGCAATCTTCATGGCAGTAGCCTAAAAATAACCTGAAAGATACTTAATACAGACATTAGCAAATTTTGGAATGTTAATGCTTGAACACAAAGCATGTGCTTTTTGGCTCTGCTCATACTGCAGGTTTTCTAGAGCAAAGCTGCTCCCTGCAGTAAAGCACAGACTGTCCACAAAGCTGACTCGATAGCGAAGGTCAAGTCGTGGTGTCTGGTATGATTCCAAGTATCATCACATCTGGGAAGTACAGACAGATTCCATCCATCCTCTTCATTTGTTCAGCTCACTTCTGCTGCTGCTCATGGTCTACTGCTAGGCTGCTGTGGCAGTTTGAACTAGAAACAACAGGATTCTTGATATAACCAAAATATCACTTCAAGTACAGCAATACAATCGGGCAGCTAAAATGAAGACACATGCTTGAGAGGGATAAAAAAAAAAAGGCAATTAACTGAAAAAGGGCAACTTCAGGGTCTTTCTCACTATGAAGCAACATCTGGAAAAAACACCACCTTTCACTTGATGGTGCAGCCAATTTTGTAAATGAATTTTGGTTAAGTTTCCTTAATCTTTCTGTGTTCTATTAACTGAAGAAAAAAACCCCGATAAAAACCTTCATAATCCCCATACTGAAGAGACCATATCTCCTTACGTAATTCAGTCACAGATTATCAGGTAGCCAAATGGACTGTATGCTGTACTATCTTACAGTTACTTGTAGATGTTTTGTGCTGGGCATTGTGAACCCAAGCTATCAACTGCCTTATTGCAGTGAGAAAAGCAAAGCTTTTAAGACAAAATTAATGATTTTGCTGAAAGTTTAAACTCAGGTATTTAAAATATATAAAAATAGCAAAATACATACATATTTATTTCTGCTCTACTACCTTCTCAATTCAACTCAAAAATGTGTATTTGCAAAGGAATAGAGATTTATCTTCAGTAGTATGAACTTCAATGGATTATTTTCATACTTTCAGAAACTGAAAAAACCTGAAACAATGTCATCCTTACTTGCTCCAATTTAAGTATCTTAGGTATTCTTCCCAAGTAAAATAATTTCTCTTTTTACCTTAGAAAGAGTGCCTTTCCCCATTTTTTTGTCATGCAAGATTAAACAGATGAGGGTAACTGGCTCCTTCAGGGTAAGAGGGGAGCTTTCCTTAAAAGCTTCCACAAACACTCACACTCAAAACCTGTTAGCCATAACGAAATAAAGTTGCTCTTTCACATCTAATTCTTTTTACTGTTATTGAAAAAGTGGGAAATCTGACCTGTTCAAAACCTTGTTTAAAAACACAGTGCTAAGTAGGCATATTCTTGAGTTTCACATCAAAGAAGAGGTGCAAATGTGAAAGCTTTTAAAATGTATCCTCTCCCATTTCATAGGAAGCATACCTTTTTTCCATAAGAGGGGTATTTCTCACATCAGCAGTCTCAGAACTAAAATAAGGCTCCTGTGCAGTATTTCACTTGTAAAAGGTCAATATTCTTTTTTAAAAAAAGAATTTGATAAAATAAATGGGTAGTTTGAAAAAGCATGAAGCACTGCAATACTGAAGAGTGGAGAACATCCCTAAACAGATTTTGAATTGAAGGTCACATTCTATTCCCTGTACATTGTGATCCAGTGTCTCTCCAGAGTGAACAGCTTCTCAGACTGATACGTGCTAAGACTGAACTCTGCTGCTTCTTGCATACGAGATGCCCACATTTCTGCCCACTGCATTTCTAGGTGGTCTGAACTTCATCCATCCTTCCCTTCCCTCTGTGGCCTTTTATCAACAGATATTCACACACCACTTGAAAGCCTGTAAGGAAAAGTTGTGTCGCTCCAATAAAAACATACAAATAAATATTCACATATTTTACTGATCTAACACAAAACGTTCTCTAAAAAGAGAAGGAACCAAAATAGTGTCAGGTAACAGGATTACCTAAGGATGCATTAAATCTCTTTTTCCACAAAATAATTAAGTTTCTTCATTAAAACCAGACAGTATTTCAGTTCTACAAAACAAGCCCAATAGATATGTTCTTTTACTTCCAACAGAAATTTAATTAGGACAGATAAAAGATTTCTGAGATATTTTGTTGCAACAATAGCAACCCATTTCAAGTAAAGAATTAATATTAAGATTTTATTTCTGGTCACTTACATGACTAAAATACCAATTAAAAATGGATTAATCCTTAAGCTTCATAAAATCCATTTTTAAAAACCTTTATTTTCTCTACTTAAATCAATTTTTTGAAGTTTTGCTCAGACGGTGTAATATATTTATACTGAAAATACTTTTAATTTTTTCACTTCAATTTTTTTCTAAGAATAGAAGGAAGGTGCCATTATTGTTTTGCTTCAGAAGCCAGTCCCTACTATTAGGAAAGACTTGGCATGGCCATTCACACGCACACTAAAGTGCTCAGGTGCAGTATCATACAGACGAGTGAAGAATATACAAAACACCATTGTGTATAATACCGTGACAGTTTTTCAATATATTCACATACAGTAATCTCTGACTACCTGAAAGGAAACTGGCCATAAATCCTGAAGAACCTTGTCTATAAAATTGAGTAACCCATCAATATACCATATCTCTTCTAAAAATACCCGTATTTTACAATAATATACAAGGTATCTGCTTGCAAACACAGAAGTAGCCATAAATAAAACTTTATTCTTTCTTTTCATTTACAAGCTACCAAGTACCATGTATTTACACAGCACTGGACACTTAAAGTAGTTGCAGTCACAAAATGATCCAGACAGCTGTTGATAAAGTAAAGGATCTTAAGATAAAAGCAAAGTAATACTGTAACAGATAAATGGCAAAAAAGCAGTTTTGCCATAAGGATCAGACTTGCATGTTGCATCAATTCTGGTTGAAACGACTGAGCGCCATGCGATTCTCAGCTTTAATCGTTTGCAGTCTGGCTAAAGTTTGTACAGTCATTTCTCTTTTGCAGTTATTAAAATAAAAAAGTTAAAAACTATAGCAGCAACAAGCAAACCCTGTGACAGGAAGGCAAGGTTTAAGAACTAAAAAAGTTTATACAATGTGCTTAGGAAGGTCTGCAGAATTTATCTTCCGTCGGCTGGAGTTCGACTGAGTGACAACATGATTCGGGCATATCTTTCACACAGTTCATGTGTGGAGTAGGAGGGTAACTTTGGCGGGTCATTGAAACCTTTAATCTCTGTAGAACAATCTAGCAGTTTTGGCAGGAAATCTGTCAGTTTTTCTTGCAAGTTGGCTGCAAATCAAACCAGAAGAACAAACATAAGCAATTATGTTGGCATGTGGAATTGTCCTTTTTCTGCCCAATGTTGACTTTTTTTTTATTAGTGGGTGGAAGAGGAGGAGTTTCACTTGGAATAATTCAGATTCTTTAGACCTACCAGCAATAATTAGGACATACCAATTCCTAGTAACATATTGATATAAAAGTCCCTTTAGATGGTCTAACAACACAAATGTTTTTCCATTCAAAAAGTGTGTTTCCTTTATGGCCAGATACCCCAGTGCAACATATGGAAAAACTTTTATTTAAATCTGTACAAGATTATTCAAAAGTCAGGGTAGCTCAGAAAGCATTACCAAGGCACAAAAGAAACAGATTTAATTCCAGACATTGAAAACATCATACTTATAAAAAAGGTGCACAAGGGCTTTTTACCTTAATAATAAATGACTTACGTTCCATTTCTTGTCCAAGATAGGAACACCAACGGTTTCTCATATCTTCCACAGCAACAATATCCTTCTCTTCCATTTCATCCACCAGTAGTAATGGCAAACACGGGACAATAAGCTCGTTCATAATGATCAGGCCATTATTTACTTCCTGATCATCTCCCGATTCAAACAGTGCTGCAGCATGTTCGTTTAGTTTCTTCAGAAACCACCACAAAAAAGGAAAGCCTTTAAGTACACGGCATTTCACATTCTACCATGCATCATTATCAGTTTGTTTTAAAGCACAGTCTTCCTACAGAGTTACCTAGCAATTTGTATTAACCACAGCTGTGTTTTAACATTTACGGCATGATGCATATGCTCTACTAATCCACTTGAACTTGTGCTGTTCCTCAAGCCACTTCATTTCATACCTGCCAACTCCAATTTTGCAGCTGTTTTGTTAAGACTGAGATTCCATCACCTGCTTTTATTTTTTTACTACTGTTAAAAGTGACATAACAAGGAAAAAATCCCTTGTTTCAGGCAAGGCATCATTGCTGGTGCCTTTCCCAGTATTTGTCTCCCCGTCACACCATGGCAGCAGGGTGGGTCTGCTCACCAACACTGTCAACCACTGCTCCTACCTAGCCAGACATGATGGCAGTGAGCACACTATTTATAATCATAAAGAAAAGGATTGGCTATTAAAAAAAAAAAAGAGGGGGGAGGGGAATAATGTTTTCTTTTTTACTTTTGCTTTTTTTCCCTTACAAGCCTCAGTATTAAATTGCTAATGGAAGGAGGTTTGGGGTTTGTTGTACATGACGGCAACACTTTTCTACTAATTAATTTTATTGAAGCTACGCAGCAAACTCAACTTTTTGAGACATATACTTCCCCCTTCACTTACTAGCAAACACTCTCGCCTGTAGTGAGATATCAGCTCTTCGTCGTGCCCTCTGTACGGGCCTTTGGACAAGAGTTCTTTGTTATTCTGGTAAGCATAGATAAGGTAGAGCAAGGCTTCCATGTAGCTGAAGTGAAGAAACAAAAGTATTAGATGAAACATCCACGTACCACCTGCTTCAAGGTAACTACTGTGTTCCTCAAAGGACGGGTAATTCCACTTGCTGCACAGCAAGTCCACCCCTTCCCACCACTTTTGTCATAATGTTTTTTTTTAAACCATACAATTTTGTCTTTTACACACATAAGAACAAATTATTTTATTATTAGGTTAGATCATTGCACACACAGTCTGATCCAAAGCTCACTGAAACCAGTGGGTATCATTTCACTCACTTCAAAACCAGCTTTAGATTGGCCTTGAGTATCCATGAAAACTTAATTTTTCCTGAGTGCATTTATGTCACATTGGGTTTGAGCTTCTGTTGCCATAAATATCTTCATAGAATTCTGCACTTCAGCAAGTAAGATTTAAAGCTGTCACCTTATTTCTAAAACAAAAACTGTGAATTTGTAAGCTTCACTAACTGTAAGTTCTTCCAAGTTACTTGAAATCGAATGTGATGGAAGAAGCCATCACAGCATTTCAAACGCAGAAGTGCTGTTAGACTGTTGGTATTTCTGTCTTTAATCTGAATGCAGAAGATAAATGCAAGGCTAATTGGTAGAAAAGGAATAAGAGAGGGCCCAAGAACCTATCAGTTAATAACTGACAGAGATCCCTTCACGCACTGATGAACAATCTCCCCTCACACTGCTGCACACCATGCCCTGCAAACACCTGAAATGGTTAATTCTCTGATTTACAGATACCCTGTATGTAATGACAGACAAGCACTGAGAGCAGTTCAGGCAGCTACCCTAAAAACAGGCAGTTTGATATCTCATTTTTATTCAAATAAAAAAAAAAATCTAGGAAGAGGTATTTCCTAAGAGTGGTTAAAGGAACATGAAATTGTGCACGCGCACACTCCTGATGAGAGTATGAGCTCATGGGTCAAGCTGAAACTACCAAAACCAAATTACCAAGCTATTGAAAAAGGCTAAAAATTATGTGCACACACAGAGCATACCTGAATATGTCAAGAGTTTTCCAAACTAAAAAACTCAAGACTTAAAGTAATTCTTCCCAATGAGACAATATAAAAATAAGGGAAAAGGCTACTTGAAATAGCAATGGTTCCTTAAAGCTTGACTTTTTAATACCCCTGTTTAGAAGAACAAGATGAATCCCAACATTACAATTTCAGAATCTACTGGAAATTGTTTTCCACCATGAGATCTGCTCATAGTCCCTGCAATCAGAAATATTTATTGCTTAAATAGTAGAAGTAGAGTTACAGTTCACCAATATTTTGTCCTAAAAATAAAAAACTATGCTTTCATTTAAAAAGTAGTCCTATTACCCTCTCCTTAAGTCCATTTTTCCTACCCATGAAAGCTCTTCATACTACTGGTTACCAATAAAACTGACCTGACAGCTGAAAACCTAATGTAGGAGTAAAGGGGAAGAAAAGATGATTACAAGAACTGAAACTGCTGGTTATAAAGCCAGAAGAGGAGGACTTTCTCCTTCCATTCTTAGTTCAGTTATTTGTGAAACTGCAGGATGAAGCTACAATGTCAACAGCTCTGCTGATGCAAATTAAAACTCAGTGGTGGCAGTGGCTTATGTCCATTCACTCTCTTCTTGCTCCTTCCCTGACTTGTGTGTGACCTTTTCCTGAAACAACTGTGGTGCTGTGTAACAGCAAGGTAAGTTATTTTAGGTTATCGTGATTGTACATCCAAGCTCAGACTCCTTATATATCTTGGGTCTGAAGAATGGGACTACAGTGTAAATTAGCAAACAGATCCATAGAATCACAGGGTGGCCTGGGTTGGAAAGGACCCTTGAAGGTCATTTGGTTCCAACCCCTGTGCGATGGGCAGGGACACCTTCCACTAGACCAGGTTGCTCAGAGCTCCATCCAACCTGGCCTTGAACACTTCCAGGGATGGGGCATCCACAGCTTCTCTGGGCAACCTGTGCCAGTGCCTCACCACCCTCATTGTTGAAGAATTTCTTCCTGATAACTAATCCAAACCTCCTCTCTGTCAGTTTGAAGCTATTCCCCCTTGTCCTGTCACTCCATGTTCTTGTAAAAAGTCTCTCTCCATCTTTCTTGTAGGCTCCTTTCAAATACTCAAAGGTTGCTTTCAAGTTTCCACGCAACCTTCTCTTCCTTCAGGCTGAACAGCCCCAACTTTCTCATTCTGTCTTAATCAGGCAGGTGCTCTTCATCCCTCTGATCACCTTGGTGGTCTCCTCTGGCCTGGCTCCAACAGCTCCCTGTCCTTCCTGTGCTGGGACCCCAGAGCTGGATGCAGCACTGCAGGTGGGGTCTCAGCAGAGGGGGCAGAGGGGCAGAATCCCCTCCCTGCCCTGCTGCCCACGGGGCTTTGGATGCAGCCCAGCACATGGCTGGCTTTCTGCCTTCTCACACCTGAACTGCACATAAGTTCAAGCCTGTGCAGCCTAAGCCTAAGATCACTGAAGCTGTTCACAAAATTCTGGAGCTCACTGGGTCAAGGCTTTGGAAAAGATGTAGAAAGCTCAGAATGGAAAAAATCTAGCACTGCTTTGAAAAAGGCATTTCAGTCAAAACTGAAAAGCTATATTGGCTTTCCAAGAAACTTAAAAGGCAGCTGGTAAAACCTACAGTTTGTTCACTTTTAAGTTGCTGCCACAAGAGTGAGCTGCAGGCAAAACTCCTACCAAGGCTCATTAGCTGGCTGGGTTCATCTCAGCCAGAGCAAGTTCCTACTCCACACTACAGTCAGAGGAGATCTGCCTGAAAGACCCCTTAATTCTCCACCTGCAGTGAAAAGTGGGCCTTGTCACCCACCATCAAGGATCATAAGTGAACACTGAAAGTAGGCATGAAAAAGATACACCAAACTAATGTTGATTTTTGTGTTTGTTCAACACAATACAATTAAAGAAATCAGAGACTGCTTGAATAAAAGTAGACTTTTGGCTCCATCAAGACATTGAGCACTCGCTGCTAGGTTATCACTTAGTGTTATTGAAGCTAAAGAAAATTGGTCAACAGAGAGGTGGGTTTGCAGGGGGAAAAAAAGCCTCAAAACAGTTTTACCAATGAAGATCATATTTCTATTATGAAAGTCTATCCTTTCATAAATATTTTTAAAGTTATGTCTTCATGATTTCAGTGTTAAAGGAACTGACAGGGATCAGCAGTTTAGTCTTGTTTCCAGCATAAGGATGGTACCATTGCTCTCTCAAGTGTGCACGGCAGGAACCTCAGTAAATCTGAGTCCTTTAGGAAGCTGAAGCTGAAACACAGACATGTATTTGCACAAGATGTCTTTGGAGCAGGTCACTGGACACCCAGATCCTCACTCATCCACTAACTATACTTCAGTCCTACTGTCTTTGTATCAAGCACTTCTTGAAGCACTTCTGAAATTGTACTTGTATTTCTAACCCATAGTAGAGTATAAAATTGGTGATCATAGGCTTGTTTTCTAAATTATGAAGATGTTTTGTAACAAACACCTCACCCTGATTCTGCATGTTATTGTAAATAATGGAGAACTTTGTTTAGCACATACCAGAAACCTGTGCTTCCCCTCTCTCCTCCACAGCATAGTCAGAGTATGCTATGGCAAGAAGAAATTTATTGAAAGCATTTGTGTTTTACAATTGAAGGTGCCACTCTGGAGTCCCAGTGCCAAGGAAATTGATGATGTTTCACCCCTGCCTGCAAACTTAGAGAGTGCATGAAGTACAGGAGTTCCTATAAAGCACACCAATGCCTGTGACATTTTGCCTCTTTAAGGGATGAAGCAACACCAGAGTGTTTATTTTTCAAATAAGCAAGGCAATCTTCTGACTAATCTTTGTACATAAACAGTTTAAGACCAATAGTGTAGCATATTTCAATTTAGATTATTAATAAATGTACTGTTTATTACACAGTGGTAACCCACAGACAACCCAAGACTCTGGGCTCATTGTGTTAGCCAGTATAAAAAGATGTTTCTTGTCACAAAGGCAAGGCCGTGTCTTTTGCAATCAATTTTTCTGTATTGTTTGGGGCATTTCTTTTTTTGGGAGGATACAAGGAAAAAAAGAGAAATATGAAGCAATTTACTATACAAGAAAGAGACAAAGAATTAAATTTGATTCCCACTATAAATTTCCCTACTTATTGTTTTATACATGAAGAATCAGTGATTGACTACATTTATACTGTAATCACCATTCTTGTTGCACATGTAGATCAGAATAAATCTGAGCTGTTTTAAGTACATAAATGTCACCCATTTTATACAGCCACGATTTCTGACTTGGTTCAAAAAGAGAAGGGAATGAATCACCATGGAGTTAAGTACAATCAGCTACAACTATGACAGCTATGCGTGATAGTTTTTCTCAAATATGTTCTGTTTTCCTGACCTTTAGAGCCCACCATAGGAGGAGTTTTGGCTCAGACTAATGCAGAAAGTAAAACTGCTTCAGTGGGAAGACCCAGTCAAAAGGCAGGTAAGACGGGGGCTTGACTAATTGTGTCTGCTGATAAAATCAAATAAATGTATGTGTACAGGTGGTGCCAGAAAAGGAGGACTTTTATGGCTGAGGGATACCCAGAGCACTCAAGAGTAGAAGAGAAGGAAGAATACAGGTGCATGTGGAGGGTGCTCTGAAAAGAACCCATGGCTTGGCAAGAGATGGGAAATGGAAATTAAGAATAGGAAGATGCAAGACTGAAGACATTAGTAGACTGAATAAATGCTTAACTGAAATGAAGAATACATTAAACACTTCTTAATTTAAAAAATAGCTTTACTTATCAATATTACATTTTGCCTTTACATCATTCTACTACATTTGAGTTCTATACTACCACTTACCTCTTTTTTTGGAAAAACTCCAATCCTACCATGAGAAACATGGTTGTTTCCCTGAAATGTCTATAGTCTTGATGCCATCTCTGCATGTAAGAAATGGTAAACAGAACTTCATCCACAAAAATGAAATATAATTTATTGTTTTAAACACACACCCCCCTCCACTTAAATTAAGTGTCCAATAGTCACAGTAAGTGCTAAGGACGCCAGTAGGCCTGCATATGTGAAAAGCCCACCTGGATTCACCCTCCCTCAATAAAAAGAAAAGTCTTAAATGTGTTAAACATTTCCAGATGAAATTATTATTACAGAACGTATTACCATTTGAAAAGAACACAAAGCATCTTTGGAGAACCACAGGTAAAATTATACAAGACCTTGTTTTTTCTTCCCTACATTACTCAAAGTACTGGAAAGCTTTTTCATATGCCAGATATTAAACTTAATTTTCAATACAAGAATGACACAGAAAAAGCCTAAACACTTTACATGGAAAGTGCTAAAAAATCCCAAATGCAACTCAGATGAGATGTTGGCACTAGAGCAGAACATTTATCTTACTGCATCACCATTTATACAAAGTGACTCCTGGTTCACTTTACAGGTAAATGCTCCAGGTGAGAAAGGCACTTGCTCTACAGAGGGTTAATTGCTGCCTTTCAATTGTGCACTAAAGATAAAATAGGGGACAGCACACCGTAAGACACAGCCACTTGCAGATTCAACAGAAAGAGCTTGAGAAAGCATCCATAAAATGCCAACTCACTATACCAGACTGACACTCTATGGAGAAACCCCCAACTACCTATTGCAGGAGCTAAAAAAAGGGGCACTTTTCTGCAGAAGAACAGAAGATACCCCCCAATCCCTACTCTTAGAGCTAAGTTCAGAATTGTTTGTTCTCTCTATGCAGCACCATTCAGAAAACATTAAAACACTGAGCCCTGCACAGCCAAGAAAACGCAACCAAAATGCCACTCTGAGGGTCCTTCCCTATCAGGGACTAGGGAGGCACACTGTAATGTAGTAGCATCTAGTGTAGGTCCTAAACGTGGTAATGAGAAGTGGCAAATAGAGTATTTGTCACTGGATTTGTGAGGGAAAGATTACTCCCATTATTCTCCTGATCAAGTTGTTTGGACCTAACAGCACAACAAGGAGGTACAGGTGGTGCACTGGGATCTGCCCAGGACTTAAATACCCACTGTTAAGAGGTCTTCATGACCAGTATTACTCAGACTTGAAACTGACACTGGAAAACCAGCTACAGGCTTAGCTTTAAATGTGAAATGAATTATTTTAGCAACTATTAGTCACGATTATTTAATGTCCAAGATTCACTCTCACTTTCCCTCCAAGTTTTTCTAAACAACACAGGAGAAAAAATTAAATGCATAAGCTGGTTATGCATGGTCTCAGCAAAGAAAAGAATCTGCTGCTCATAAGAAAATGGGAATGGCTGCAGAGACAGCTGGAGGAAAAGCACACATGGGACTGTGCCTGCTACGCAGCTCTCAAGAGGAGCAAGGCTGGGCACAGACCACTCTCCTCCTTCCCTGCCAGCGGTGTCTGCATAGAGAAAGCCATGTGGCTCATGTGGTGATAAATTACAAAATAGTCTTAGTGACGTCAAGACTTGTTAAAGTAAGGACAGACTCCAACCTGACACTTATTTATGGCTCAAACACTGGAATTGCAGATGTGGAAAAAACAGCTTTAGCTCAAGAGCAGCATTTGGACAAATAAGTGGTCTTTAAATAAATAGCCAGTTTTAACTTCTCAGTCTGAGACAAGAAAATATTTGTTGAGACAAAATTCAGCTTTACTGATAACTATTTCACATTACCACTTAATTTAAAGCATAAGAAATACCTACCTCATATTCCTCCATGTTTACTTCATCTGGCTTTATCATTTCAAGTTTGGCTTGAGCAACCTTCATGATGTTACGGCACCTTACAAAAAGCAATAAAAAAACCATGAAATATTACTGGAAATTCACAGAGGATATTATCCTTACAAAGACAGGAGCCTCAAACAGTATGAGCTACAGCCTTACACAAACCAGTACAAAAATGCCATGGAAAATGTACATTTTATTATGCATGGTATAAGCAGCAGGAGAGGGCATACTTTTGAAGTATGTGTGATGGAGGCCTGCGCTATTTAAAGGATTACTTCTTTTATTTTGCTGTATTGCTATATTGCTCAGTCTTACTTTTAATTTTAAATTTCAGATAGCTTGAAACTCCCTGACACTTACTTTGCAGAAGTTTAGAAGATTATTCCCTATACAGAAATAAGACGGTTTTCTAACTTTTAATTTACCTATTTATGTACGTAAGTAGATGGAATTTTGAGCGGAAGGGAGACATTGTCTTGCTCTCAAGTCAGTCACTCACCCAGCTGGAAAGGCTTTGCTGTCCACTGCTAGCTTTCAGGGCAGTGAGGAAACGCAGTGGAAGAAGGTACAGAAATCATGTGCAAAACTATGAACAATGCTGAGCATTTTGACTTATTTTAGATGAGTAGAAACTCAACTTCTTGATTACTCTTTTAACATGGATTTTTATAAAGATGATTTGTTTTACAAAGTAAACTTGCAAGCTATTAACTAAGGAGATAAAGCCAAACACACCAGCCTAATATGAAGGGGTGTTTCCACACATCAGAGAACATTCATGAACACAGGAAATGAGATGTGCAGATCTTATTACCTTTCATCAAAGCTGAGATTGTGATCTCCAAACTGCTCCAGTAATGTTCTCTCAATTATCTTCTTTGGTGCCTGGTTTTGGATGAAGTAAACAATTGCATGACGCAAACGATAATCACATTCAGGTGGTGGATCTTCCTGGGCTAATTTTAGCAGACGTGTGTATTCCAATTTAATTGCCTACATAATTTAAAAAAAACAGACATTATTCCTTCTGGCTTTTAACTCAAACATCACAGACACAAGATAACTTAAATCCCATCGCATTGTGCCTACAAAATTTTTTAACAGTTCCACAGACCACCCTTTTAAGAAGTCTAAACTATGTTTTTAAAAAAGCAAACAAACAGAAAAACACAGATAAATTGTCAAGTTGGTCCTTCCTCTCCCTGTCAAGCCTGACAAAATCCCAAGGAAACCTTCCCTTCAAAAGTAGTTCCAATCCTGTGCTATGTCTCCCTGAGAGGACATTTATCCAATCCTTAGAGAGGTTTCTTTAAGCTCAAGACTTAGAGAGGTTTCTTTAAGTATAAGATTTCAGACACTTCACCTAAAGAAATTTTCTGAAGTTTCATAAGCTAAAAGAAGTACCTCTAATACATGGTTAAATGCAAAGACATGAATAAAAAAATATCCTACAGAAAGTTTAGTGAACATGTATGATTTGGAAAATAATAAGTGGGAATGAAATATGTCTTTCAATGAAAAACAAATTATAGGATTTCTAAAGAAAATAGTAACTCAATATGAACAGTATTGCCCTATAGGGCAGGATGCTGCCCTCACTGAATATTTTAGATAAACTTTAGGGGTCATCAGAAGCATTTACTTTTCCAGCTTTGCAGCACATTAGGTTTTAATGAACGTCATTTGGTAAGTTCATTAGATTTTATTCACTGAAACTATACAGCATAAACAAGAGCAACAAGAAAAAAATTAGAAAAACAGTGGCAAATGTTAACACACATTCCATAAATTCCCTCTAAAAACAGGGAGGTGATCAGATGGTTTGCTAACACATTAGCAAAGTCCCAATACAATGTATGCACAAAATAAAGCATCAAAACAGTCAGGGAATAAAACCCCCTGTTCAATATTTCAAATGCCTTTATGCTGTAATAGTTGATGTTTAACTATCAGAAATTTGGGCTCCCATCCTCTGCTAGTAACACATTTTGTTTCAGGACTAAACATGTAGGATAATAATCATACAGGTTTGAACATAAAGCATGTGGAGACCTTTAAAACTTAGGAGAACGTTCTGCACCATTATCTTTAAATACTCATGATATGCATTACCATTAAAAAGGATGTTTAGGACAACATTATAAGTGCCAAAAGCCACAGAGTTTCTATTATCTTCATCCTAAGTTCTACCATAAGAAAGTCCACATGGCTAACAATTAAACTCTGTTTATTGAGGAAACAAAAATAAACTGCTATTAGACATTTAATTTTTCATATAACTGCTTAGAAGTAGGAAAACATGCAACACAAACCCTATATTTTTATATTAATTTTTAAAATAATGTGATATTATACACATTCAGAAATCTTAAGCAAAATGAAGTAAGAACACTATTTGTCTACACAGAATACAGGAAAAAGGGACAGTAGAAAAAAGTATTATATGCCGTCATTTTCTCACTGAGGATACTGTATAAAGATCTTAAGGGAAACATTCTGCAAGGAGTTGTCTATAAAGGTTAAAGAACACTGATTTGAAGAGATCACTGACCAAGAAATATCTGAATGTTAGTCATGTCTTAAACCTGACATCTAGAGGGGAAGTGAAACCTTGGCAATGTAACAATGACCCACACAAAGGGGTTTCACCTGGGTTAAATTAAAACAATGATATAGAAAACCCCCCAAGTTTTCTGAAAACACTGATTTCATAAAAAACAAACACATGAAGGAACGCAGTAACAGTATTAGAAGGTATCATAGAAGCTTTTAGAGTAATTATGGGAAAATGTGAGATTTAATCCGATGCATCCCAAAACAAAAATTTTGTTCCTAAAAAGGACCACTTCATCTGCATCCATCTATACTAATGTATTCCTTCAAAATGAACCATGTTTCACCTCTTCTAAGCTATTGCAAACACAATTCAGCAGAAAATGAGTAAGGAAGGTTTTCTACTTTATGTCAAAACATCATCTCACTCAAAGACATTCTGCCCCCATGAAGCCTAAATGCTTAAGCATTCGGAATTAAAGACTGAAAATCATTTCAACTCAGCATTGTTTTGATAACTCTGAAGCATTAAATATAATTTTATTTTGAAGTAATTTTCTGTTTTAAAATTATCAAAACACCCTTCATATTAAAAAATATAATTAAATATAATTGAACTTTCCAGTAAGGAGTGATTTGATCAAATGAGGATTTTTTTTCAACTTAAAAAACAACTGACATATTTTCATTAATAAATTTGGGGGGAAAAAGGCAACAAACACTGAATCCCAAACAAACCCAATCCCACTCAACAGAGGCTGTGGCAGGTGTCTCTCCCTTCCCTGAGATCAGGCACATTTAACAGAGACAACCCCGCAAACACATTATGGTTATAACCCTTCTCTAAGTATCCACTTCAAACACCCACACAAAAAGACAAACCAACCAACCCATGAGGTTTCAATTTCCTTACCAAGGGGTTGCAGAACTTTTTGTTGGTGATGGTAGGGCTTTTTGTTTTGTTTGCTTGTTGTTTGTTTGGGGGTTTTGTGGCTTTTACAATTTCTTCCAGTGGAAGTACACCATAACAATTAAGAAGAAAACAGACTGCTACTCAATGACAAGCAAGAAACTTCCTTCCCCTCTCCAAATCACATTTGAGAAGATTTTACATTTTACATCATGTCAAAACAATTCCCTTTCTAATACCCTGAAAATTCAAAAGGCCACGAGCTAGAAGTGCTCAGAAGTTTGTGTATTTAAGAAAATGAACACATTCTTAAATCTGGTATCACAGTGAAGACTAATCACCACAAAAAGCCTAACGTCTAATTCTCAGTAATAAAAAACTGCTTAAATAAATAGTATTGACACCCAGGCAGTTACACAAAAGCAAGCAATTTAAATTTATTAAAAATATTTTAAGGAGTACAAACCAAGGAACATCTCCTTGGAATAAACAACAAATGACTAAACACTAAAGTCCCTGGGTAAAAAAAAACCTGATGTGCCACAGTCTAGCAAATGCATGGGTTTTATTACTAACAGGAGAAAAAATCCCCATATTTTTACTGATTACACATCTGGGTTTCATGTTACTATTATGTTACTCGCTACTATTATTAAAAAGCTAAAATGCAGAAAGGTATATGAGCTACTGACATCAACAGAGCAAATATCTGTCTATTTTTCAAGGGAGAAATATCTAAATGAGGGACTAATATAGACAAGTACGTATAAATGCTGGAAAAGACTTCATATACAGAAAGGGGTAGAAGGAGTAGCATATCTAACAGGAAAAGTCAGAGGAGAAAAAGTTGAAAATGTTAGTTGTACCTTAAAGAACCCTGCTTCTGGCCCACACCTGTCATAAACATTCCTGGCTTTACCTATAGCCATGATAATACCTTGCATGTTCGGGGTCAGCATGACCTGCCACAAGGGATTTAAGGTAAAAGTTTGGAATGATTAATATTTTAATGACTGAATTCAATATGCTTCTAGTCTCATGCAAGATGAAAAAGCAACTTAATGCATGCATACATCGAAATAGCACATTTCAATACAGATCTGGTGAGCATATTCTGCAAATCAAATCATGGCATGTGTAAATATAGTTTTACTGTAACAACATTAAAGGAATCTTACCAAAAAAAAAAAAAAGGAAGAAAACTGTGTCAAAAAGTTACATGGACCAAACTTCCCAGGAAAGGAACATGCACAGTTCAGCATTAGTACCGAGCAGAAACTGCACACTGAATGACTGCTACCAATGGGCATCTAAGGATTAAAAAAAAAAAAAAAAATTTCAAGTAGAAAAATCACCCAAGCACACTTCCGATATACTGCACTAAACCCATGGTAAACTATACCACCCGTATTTTATACATATTTCAAGGTCAAAATAAGAGACTCACTGCTGCAAATGCAATCAATCCCTGAAGCATCTGCAGACAATTGCTTAACCATCAAACCCAAAATAATTAACAAACACCAAGCCAAACACAAGACATCTCTCACTGCTATTCACATCAGTTACACACAGTTTGATACATCCAAGCTACTCAGAAAAGCCTTTCTCCTTTTTTAGCTGTAAGCAAAGAAAAACAATCCCTCTCTCCCTGCCAAAGGTATTGCTGGCACAGCAACAAAAGATGAAGGATCTGAAACTCCCTGCAAGTCTCCCACACATAACAACATTAAAGAAAAGTGAATACACTTACAAAATGAACAGGGAAATAGGCAAGAAAGTTATCCTCTAGAAAGACAATGGCACAGGGACAAAAGTAAAAAGAAATAAACAAACAAGCAGGTCACTATATGAGGTTAAATCCTCATTTCTTTCAAGCTGGAGACTACAAATCTGTGAGAAGCTAAATTCAGTGTGATGATGTCAATTAAACCATTTTATTCCCCACCCCATACTCCCAGTTATAACTGATCACACTTCCAGGGCAGAATGACCTGAAATATCCATTTCCCTAGGGAAGCTAATGCCCCCCAAGAACCCATGTTCAGACCCCTGAGAATACGGGCTGCACCAACCCAGTTTCCAACCAAAATAAACACAGAGTAAGCAGTGACAAGGCAGTTTGATGACCTGAGGTGTTGCTTTCTACTGCTGAAACTGGGCAACAAAAAATAATGTCTCTCAGAATAACAAGCCTCTAAATTATTCCTCAAGTAGTAGCAGGTACGTGTACCATCCTGAGTCTGAATTTTTTTTTTTTTTTTTT
>VZTH01009698.1:691798-705081 GCA_013397815.1 Aleadryas rufinucha
AAGATTTGCAAGGGTCAGTTCTACAAGCCCCATCAGTTTCAGGTTATTTTCATTGCTAATTTAATCCCCAAAGCCTGAAAAGCTTAACCTTGGCAAATAAGAGATCAGACTTGAACATTAGCTGTACTGGACTGACAAAAAAGCAGAAACATTAAGAACATCCCTCAGTGGCCTGCCACTTTTTAAATAATGCAGCAGTGTGCAGTCTATCACTAGCATTTTGAAGGCTACCTGGCCTAACACAAACATTCAACCTCCACAGCTGAAGAGACAAATACACCTCCAGTGTAAATGGTACCATGCAAAGCGTGCCCAATTAGAGTTTGTAGTGCTTTCCTTTCATATTTCATGACAAACTGAGACATTGTTAAAGATCACAAATCGCTAAGCATTTAGTTTTGCAGAAGTCTGTTAAGTGTCACAGTGTGCAAACATGCCAAAAATTCTCATCAGGCAGCACAAGAAAGCACCGAGGAGGAGCGGTGCACACAACTGCAATCAGAGGTACCTCATCGTCATAACCCCCCTCCTCTGACTCAATCACAAAAGTCCCTACATCAGGGATCGCCACCTCTACCACTCGCTGGGTAGGAGCTGCTTGAGCTGGGGCATTATCAGAGCTCTGCAGAAGAAAACCATTATCAGTATGTGTTTGGGGGAAAAAAAGAATCATCATCATAATCATCAGAAAAGACAGTAAAATTACGGAGAGATGCAAACTGACAGGTTGATCTCGTACAATGATGTGCACTGCTGAAATTCTGAAAAAACTCAGAAACTGTATCTATTTAGAGAATATAAATGATATTTATAATTTTTTTACACAATACATTTTAAAATTAAGCCATAATTACTAAGATGATTTCATTTGTTCTTTACTCACTAATTCCATCTTTACAGGTTAGAATACCAGTATTACAACTCTAATTGTAATATCCATTACAAATTTAAGGCACTTGGTAAAGGATGAGTCTGTGAACCACCATTTTTTGTATATTTCACCCCAAAATTACTAAGTATATCATAAAGTAATTGAATAGTTTAGGAAGGCATCTCAAAGATCATCTAGTCCTAAAGATGCCACCCACTAGATCAGGTTGCTCAGGGCCCCACCCAGTCAGGCCTTGAAGAGGGCCAGGTCAGATACTTCTTAACTGAAATACCTAATGAATTCGCACTAAAGCATAGAAACAAGCTAAAAGCTAACATTTTCTGATGCTCTGGGACAAAAAAAATACAAAAGAAACCTCTAACAATCAAGATATTTTAAAGAATATTTAAAAGAGCATTACATTCAACTGGTTTGTTTTTCAGAAGAGTAATTAAACAGAAAATCAGGAGAAGATTATCCTAGTCACTAAAATTCTTGCTACGTTAGTTTTAAACAACAATGGAGACAAATCTTGGCTCCTATCACTGAATAATAGGCAGTTTACAACATTTGCAGAATTTAAACCTTGACTCTAATCCAAGCAGTCACAAAGTGCCATGCTACTTGTTCTGCAATTATAACAATAGCCTCACTTTTTAACAAAGATTCCAAAAACATACTCAGTATCTATTTACACCCAACACTGTACAAATACAAAGGAAGACTGTGCAATCAGAGGGCAGAAAAAAAGGACAAAAGGCAGAAAATGGACAAAATGAAAATGTGGTGAATAACCTACAATCCTGTTACATTGCTGATGATGGCTTTCCTTCTTTTAAAAATGGATAAACAAAAAGTGAATGAATGGAATATATGCCTGCACATCTGAATGCACATGGAAGTAGAATAATTAGAAAGCATGATGACACACTGAGAAGGAAGCACAATTCTGCCTAAGTGAAATTTGGGGATAGAGAGAGCAGCTTTTAAATGTTAACAGAGTACCTTCAGATTAACTAGAAATTTACTTTACATTTTAACAGCTGAAGTACATTTGTTTCTAAAGAATGTTTGCATTATTTACTTTTTTTCTTTTGTCTCATTAAATGGATCGTGGTGTTCCCCAACCACAGTCTTGTGAAGTCCTAAGGCTGACCACTGTGCCAAGTGTCATTATCCTGAACTGCAACACTTGATGCAGGGGAAAAAGTCTAAGATTCTTTCACATCCCACTGGGATGATGCCCACAAAGCCTGGAAAATGACAGCATTATGAAAGACATTTTATAATGTGTTTTGGTATCTTCATAGCCGCCTCTTCAGCTGGAGTAACGCGTATTAAACAGCCTCTCACTAAGCTGTTCTGAGAACTCAGAAAAGGCCAATATGCAGCAGCCTAAGCCTTTAGTGGCAGAGCATTTTTTCATCCAGGGTTAGATGAGTTCCCCTGTTAGCTTTGATTTCAGTTTAGCAGAGGAAGCGTGCTTCCGTGCTTTCCTGACACCACAGGAGGGGTGGAAAACACAGCAGCTCAACAGGGTGTCAACAAGCTGCCATGTCATTTTCAAAGATTTTAAGGTATCTAGAGCCAGACTGCTTCTGTTTAATGAGAGTTCAGATGTGATCTTAGGAAGCATTTTGCATAGATCTAAACTGTTTATATCTCTAGTGGTTACTAGGGCTACCTAAGGAAGCCATACTGGACATTTATGGATATAGTTCCAAGACAGGTGCATATATTGCTTTAATGGCACTTGCTTTTGCGGCAAACACATTTGTCATTTATCTATATACTTATAGCGAAGCAAAAAAAAAATCTGCTGAAGGAAAAAAAAGTCAAATATTAGTTTCATTAACCCATAAACCCCATATTTTATATAACCTATAAAATAGTTAATGTCCCATTCCTCTTAGTATATTTTGTACAAAGTGAAAACAGAAACACCCAACACTGATTATTATAGACATTTTAAGTTGATATAGGCATCCTATGACTCACAAAAAACTATTTTCATCAAGTTGTGAATGTGCATTGAAGTTACAGAATACTGCTGAAAACCCCTTATTTTTCAAATCTACATTAACTTTCACAGGTCTGTCAAAAGAACTCAATTATATTCTTATATTCCTCAGATAAAAACCTGAATGTCTAAAGCAGTATTTTCCAAGTCTTTTACATGGTTGTCAATGTTTACTCTTCAAAAATACATGGGATCATCTAACATTTTTAAAAATGTGGGCACAAACACCTGATTGTAATTTGAACAATATGCTGTACTCCTGACGAGCACTTTAATCCCATAGAGAACATCTATCTTAGTATTTTCTTTGCACTACACCCATTACCGTTGTACACGCTTTCTGGATGGACTTCAGTGTTGGACAGTCCCTGAAGATAAAAGCAATTTTCAGTTTAAAGTTTCCAGACTAACACCCTTTTATCAGTTTTTGTATCATTTTCACTTGCAAAATAAAAGCAAAAGAAGTATTTCAAGCTTAAAAATGTCCTCACCGTATCCATTATAGCTTCTGGACCTCTATCTTCTTGTTCAGCTAAAGCTTTATTGATTGCTTGTACAGAATCTTCTTTTAAGTGCTTTGAAATATCAGTTCTTGATGGCTGCTCTAAATACTCTGGTTCTCCTGCTTGAACTTAGTGACAGAAATAAGATAACAATTCTGTGTGTTAATATAAGCATGAATTTTAAATTGATTCGTTTTATTTGGATCACTGTCTCATAGATAAGGTAACCACACAGAAAATGCAGGGTAAGTCACACAATTCACAAATACAACTTTACACCAGTCTGTGTCTCATGTCATTTTAAACACTTCCCTATGAATGTATCCCTGATTTTATACCAGGAACAATAGACCTGTCCTGTCTATAGACCCATTAAAGCTCTTGAGTGAGGGCTATTAATCATCAGGGATGACTGAGAACAAAGATGAGATTCTGGCTGGAGTTTCTGTAGGATATGGACTCAACATATGGAAAGACCTCCAGCCACTTGAGTGCAAGATTTATTTTTACTTTGTAAAATAATAAACACATTATATTTTTCTGCCTTAAGGGAAATCTCAGTCTCTTCCACCTGAGAGCAATAAATCGATTTGTATAAATAGTGTCTTATATTCCTTACATGATGAAACCAAATTTTGGCAGACAAATAAAACATTCATTTTGTACTTTCCATTACTAACAAAAGAAACAGTATGAGTCTCAAAGTGTTTGTGAACTCAAGACATAGAAAACGATGAAGTAACTCTCCGTAGAGTTTGCAAAACAAGCAATGCCATTAAATCACTGCACTTCTTACACTCATTTCGTAATCACACATAGTTATGAGAAATATACGCTCAATCTTTAGGACTCAAATACACCAGTGAGAACATCTGGACAGCAAATCCATCATGTCATCTTTCATATAACATATACAGCGTATTGCAATGGAGCAAAAGGTGGAAGTTACCAAAAACCTGGCAAGTTTTTAAGAGTCAAAGCAGCTCTGGTTTGTAAAGAGATTGCCAGTGGTCCTTGTTAGCTGGGTTCCTACAAGCATTGACCTCACAATTGCTGGTCAGAATCTTTTCCACAGTTTTAACACCCTCATTTCCACACAGTAATTTCTTAGGCAGGCCCTACTATTGTTAAATCTATTCACTGCACCACCCAAATAAATTATTCTGCTCTTCACATCTAAATGCTGTTCCAATTTAAAATGTGAATGAACGTCTCACACTAAATCATCCTGAAAAGAAGAATTACATCATTTATGGATTAAGAAATCCTCAAAACAGACTGGTGAGACCTATCTTAAAAAGCCTCAACTTGTATGGAGAAAAAAAAAAAAAGAAAAAAGCAGCTCTGGACAACTGGGAGGGAAAAGGTAGAAGAACCAATGAATAATTATTTTCTTTAAATAAAAAAATGAAATGCAAAAAACCACCCTAGCAGGCTAAACTTCAAGTATAGTTACCTTGGCCAAGTAAATAGCTGTAATTCAAGATTACACAAATTATTTTTTTCTTCCTTTGTTAAATTGTAAAATGATATATACAAGCCTCAGTGATTTTTGGTCCTACTGCCTTTATAAACAGGTAGAAGCAGCTAACCTGGAGCAGGTGAGGGTGCTGGTGCCCTGGGTATCTGAGATAACAATTTCTCCTGCTGTGCTTTCTGAGCAAGTTCTGCATCCCACTCTTCAAGTTCTTTTTCGAAACGTTTATTGTCTTCCTTGACATAATCTCTTAGATCAGAAGGCAGCGTGTCCATTCCAACAAGCATCTGTCCCGTTTCTTTGTTAAATTCCTCTGTGGTAACATGAAATATAAGTTTCAGAAAAAGAAAGAATAGGACAAAAGAAAGTAGAAAATATGTTCAACAGATATCTCAAGAGAATTACCAGAAATGTACAGTGTAACACCAAACCCCCAAAACTATATTAGTTTTAACTGGTTTTACTATCTGTTGAGCACTCTATGTGAACATTCAGAGAATAGTCACAACCCCCCCACCATTGCTTGACTGTATTACTGCCACAGAGAGCTGGACACAACTAAACTTCCCAAGAGAAAAGGGGAAGGAGAGTGGACCTACAGGAATTCAGAAAGCCAGCTGATAAGAACACCAGCTAAATTGAGTAATTCTCCTTTTGCTTTGAGAGTGGTCTCTGCAGGGATATCCCAGAACCCAGGGGATCCACCAGCTGTAACTGTCCCGCAGTGAGCAGGCCTCAGACTTAACTGGAATGGCACAGGCAGCCTACAGGGCCCAGACACGCTATGGCTGCATGCGCACTACTGACCTGGCCATCTAGGAAGGGCAAGGGTAATACTGGCTCTCATTTAAAAACTGAACAAATGAGCACTTGAGCCTTCAGCCCTATGAAAATACAGGAACCTGAATATTTTCCATGACCTATTACCGAATCTCTGGACACTTTCACAGACAGCTCTCTTGCTGCCATTATCAAAAACTTCGAGCTAAGCAATCTCTGTCCTCTCTTCAAACACTTCCATACAAAGCCTTACAGCTGCATACTACTACATGACCTGGAAAAAATTTCCCAATCCATGTATTAGTTAGGTTTGATGTGTAGTTGGTAGGGCTAAGTTATTCACATTTCAATTTACTGCATAAGCTTTCAAGTTTCCACGCTCCAGTAGAGTGCATCAGAGCTCTGAAGCTTAGGGAAGAAAAGCAGCTACATGAGGATTTTATTGTCAAAAGGCTCATTTATCTATTTTCGTATGCCTCTTCTAATCTTGAGATAAACCCTCCAAAATTCTGCAATCACTTGTCTGAAATGTTTACGAATTAGCAAATAGTTTATTTTTTTTATCTTAATAATGCTGAAACACTGACATTATCTTTATTGATCTAGAAGTTGAACAGCAGTTGTTCCACCCACAAAAACAATCTAACAGTTAGGAGCAGGAATAAAACTTTCAATAACTATTAAAAACATTTCAAAAATCTGGAAATCCATCTGAAAGAGTTTGCTTTACCAGTGTATTCAGCTATTCTGTATTACACAGAATCCCTGTGGATAACATTACCTTGTATCAAGTATTGCTCCTTGTCATTGATATACATTAAACAATATGCACTGGCATTCCTGTAACCACCAAAAGAGTCCCGTTCCAACTCTTCCCAAGTTGACTTTGTCACAGAAATGTCATTATATTTCATCCATCTGTTCTGGTGGTGGTCATAAATATATGCCCAGTAGTGTCCTGCATTTGCTTGACCCTCATGAACTAGCACAGCATGCAACCTATAAGGAACCTTAAAAAAAAAACAACAGAAAATAAAACAAATGTCAAACCCTCCTTGACAGCAGTTATTTCCTATTGTATGCCAGCAATAATTGCTACATGAAATAAAACTAACTGAAATAAAGTTAATCAGGATCAAAACACAACACAAAGGAAAAACAAGTAAAACTAGCAGCCCACTAAGCATAAGGACTTGGAACTGTGTTACTTACCACTACTAATTACAGGAGATCTTAAAAACACTAGTGAGTGTAAAACATAAATGTCAACTCTGCTGTCTTCACTGACAGGCATCGTCCTTTCTTAATTCCCTAATATTCCTACCTTCATTGTATCTACAAAAAAAACCCCTCAAATAAGTCAGCCTTGACTGTCTATGATTTGATTCAGTTCCAACCTGGCAAACCTGTCAAAAAAGTCTGGAAAGGCACATGCAAATTCAAGGTAATAAACTCAGTGTTTTCTGTGTGACAGTAAGAGAATTTATTTAAATTAGTATCTGTGAGTTAAATACTTCAGCTACCCAAAAATAAAATTCCTACAATGGAAGAGGAATACCACTGTTTTCCAGTATTTTAAATGTATCAGGAAAAGCACTGCTAAGTAAAGCATGGAAGACCTGAAGAGGTCTTCTCCTCCTGAGGCAAAGGAAGACAGCAGTTTCTAGGATCAGTGTAAAACTAATTCCAGGCTACATCTGTAAACCAACAAGTAAGAGCAATGGGAAACTTAGTTTCTACTTAAGTAGTTGGAAATCTGAAGGGGGGAGAGAGAAGCAGAAAGAATGAGTTCTTCCTTCCTTACAAGTCTTTTGAAAACATCTCAGTGATTGACTTTTTTTTACCTGCTGGAACAGCACATGCAACATAAAAGGGGAAACAGAGCTTCCCTGCTATGCACAGTGAGCCTGAACGAGAACAGCTCAGCTGGGATGAAAAACACAAAACCAGCTTGTACTGGTGTCACAATCTGGACTGAAGATAAACAGTCTCTTTAACTCAAGGTGCACTCAGTATTTTTTGCAAATACCATTGAGTACTGCCACAATCATGAATACACACATAACTGTGATTTGAGAAACTCCTTGAAGTTATTTTTAACCTGATCATTCTCTTCCAGGCTATATGCAAATACTGGATATTTTGCAACTCCCCTTGAACTGTAAAGCTGAGTGACTGCACAGCAGCTGGAATCAAACAGCCTGTCATTCCAGAGACCAAACTACACTCTAAATCTCCCAAACACAAGAAGTATACACATAAGAAATCCTGGCAAGTCCTTAAATCTGAATGCTCTGGGGTTTTTAACATCTGTTATTAAACCAGTGTGAAAGCCTCCTTAAAATGACTGCAAGCCTGTGTATATGCACAAAAATGTATGCAGATTCTGATTTAAAAAAAAAAAAGGTGTCTCTTTAGACTTTGACAAAATGAAATTTCCTCACCCTAAAATCAGGCACTAAAAATCCCCATTGAATTTAAGCTGTTTTACTTAAAACCATGCTAACTGGGTCAGCTTGAGGGTCCCCATCCTCTCCTCCAAGTCAGGAGAAGCAGCTGTCAGTCATCCCCAATGAGCTTTCAGGAAGGTTCCCCACAGGGGTCTGTGACCAGGGAACAGGCGAGTTCAGTGCCAACAGGCATCTCTTGTGATAAGCCCCATTATATCAACAGTAATTAATAGCACAAGGCAACACAAACACAGGTAGCATTAAACTCCTTAGTTTACACTTACTACTCATGAACCAGGAATGGAGCTTCACCAACCCCATCCCATGTAGCTACAGAACAGGTATGTCAAAGCTGCTATATCCAAGATGAACTCCCACAGAAAAAACAGCTGTGTCTCTTTCCCAACAGCAAGTTCACAGAAGGCAGGAAATAAATAAGCAGCTGATGAAACATTCATTCAGGAGAACAAAACAATAAAGATTTCGGGAATGTATTTCATATGACAATTTGACAAAGGTTTTATGGACTATTGAGTCTCCTTAGACTCAAAAAGGACAAAAGGAGAAGACAAAGAGCTTCTCAAATAGTTCATAAATATACTAGGAAGCATCCTGCAAATATTATATGTTGGTCTTAAAAATGTGTCTAGTTTATGTGTCTAGAAATTGATTTGCAAGAGAAAAGCTTTCAATCCTACAATTATATTGTACAGAGGAAAACATCAATACTGTGAAACTGCTCCCAGGGAATGGGGCAATACCCAGCTATCAAATCACCCAAGAGACAGAGATAGGCAGGGAAAATTAGACAGCTCTGCCTCCTTCCTATTGTGCCAAAACAGCCACAGGGACAAACCAGCTGAGCTGCAGAAGGGCAGCTTCCCTTCCAGCCTGTGATTTCAGATGGGTTCAGCACCTACTCAGTGTTTTACTAAGTAATCCCCTTTTTCTTTTGTAATGGCAGCTGACTGGTATCTTTGCTACCCAGAGGCATTTCCTCCTGTAACACCTAAGCCAACATAGGTAGACTATTTGGATGCAAGTTACCAAATTAATTAATTTTACTGTTAGATCACATGTCGCTTGTGGCCTTCTTGTTATAACACAAGTATTAAGGGAGAAAAGGTGCCTGCCAGTAGCAAGCTTAAAGAAAGTCATCTAGGCAAATCTGCCTGAAATCCTTAACATCAGAGTTCAGCTGCCAGGAACTATTACAAGCCATGTACAAAATGAAAACATACCTCAAGGAAAACTGTAAGCTGAACAGATCTTACTTGGAATGAAAATAGTTCTTTTTACTAACAGAAAGTAACAGAGGAAGTAATCCTTAACCTTAAAACCTGTCAGAGTGAGAGAACATGAGTATGTGAACATAAGAAACAGCAGAGGAGCCACAACTCCACAGTAAAACATTCTAAAAACACTGTTCAGATTACACAGAATGAGAATTTGCTAAAGGACAGCTTAGACTAATAATCAAGGTTGTGACTAATACAAATCTAGACAGTTTAAAAAAACAAAACAAAACAAAAAACCAAGTCAACAGCAACAAACCACTCACTGGAATTAACTACAAATCAAAATCCGAAGCCTTGAATTTCCATGTATTACCACGGAAGTTGCAATACACAGTGGCACTAAGCAGCAAAGTAAACAGTACTTTCCTGTATCTAATGCTTCAGCACCTTAAAGCCATAAGGTTACTGAGCAATATGGGAAAATCAGGGCAAGAAAATTTTGTAATGCAAATCTGCATTCAGATAAAAAATGGGGATCAGAGATAGAACATATTTGGGCTTTTCATCACAGTTGCTTGAATTTAAGAATGTCACCTGTAAAATACTGTAACGCTGTCTCTCATCTGACTGTGCACAACTAAATGGCTTGCAAAACCCATTATGACTTTCCAATGAAATTTCTCAAAACACTACACAATTGTTGTACACTTGCTCTGATTTCAAGCATCTAAGAACTTGTAAAGTGCCAAAAATTATATACTTTCAATTATCTCATGCCAAAACTCTACTTACTTGGACCATTGTTTTGTCAGAGTACATCAATTCAATTGTCCGATGTATTCTAGATATACTTTCTTGTAAATCTGAAAGACAAAGAGAAGAAAGAACCTCTCTTCCACAAGGCTGTATAATTGCATATGGCTGCATCTTTATTTTCTCTCACAAAAAGCCAAACAGGGGTGTGTTTCACACCTGCTACATCCATCTACATGCCAAACGCTAAGCCTTCTTGGATGGAAGATTTCCCCCCCTTGCACAAATCCTGTCCTACAGCAAACGTGTGTCCCCAGTGTGTGGCAGTACCTCTTGTGTCATTCTCTACTTCAGTCCTCCATCGATGCAAACAGCCCTCCAGGACAGAGAGCTCCTCCTCCGTGATGTGCCTTGGTGCCGGATGCATCGGCAGGTCAGGGGGGATCCGTGATTGCGTGAATGGTTTATGTATTACTGATCTTTGTACAGGAGATGTGCTTGGGACATCTGAAGATGAAGGCCCCTGTTGCTCTATTGTGCTGCGTTCATTCAAAACATGAAATACAAAAATTCAATCATCACACAGACAGACTAAAAGTTACACCATAAAAACAAGTTTTTCATCTGAAAATGGGCGTTTTAAAGGTAACAATTTCCTACAGTGCAATCCAGAACAGGTAACTACAACAACAATATGGAATCAGTAAATTCTAAAAGCTTTGTGGTGCATTACACATTAGCACAACAACAGAGTTTGCTTTATTTGAAACACTACTGAACAACTTCAGATCACATCATACACGTAAATAACTGTGGTTTGAAACATTTACAGCCAAATGGCAGAGAGAGAAATCACAGCAGTTTGTCTTATGGCCCACTGACCATAAAATCCAATAAGCAAAAATACTCAGCTTAATAACTTCTCAATGTGTCTTATGCCTAGCAGACATACTTTTTCTAATGTCCTACCTACAACTTAATTTAGCTGAACAGCAATAATGAAGGGACCTCTGATATTTATGGCACACTGGAAATGTGCTACCAACCGATCTAAATTTGCTCCAAACCACTCTAAGTCGAGCTGCAAAGCAGCCATCTTAGGAGAATTCTGCAAGAGCGCAGGGTAATAAAAATGAAGACTTGTTACAGATTTTTTTCTTCCCATCAACAAGATCACCTATATATAATTACACTGCATAACAGGAATCTGAAGATCTTCCTTGCAAGCCACTGAATTTTTGTGTACAGCATCATGATACAGCCTGATGAACCGGGATTCTTCAGGAGTTTAGGAAGTTCTGAGAACATTAAGAACTGAAAATGTCACTCCATATAACAAGCTGTGGAGTTTCTACAGATGGGCAAAAAAGCCGCAATACTTACATTTCTACAGAACAAACTTCCTATACAGGAGTTTGAACAGTGTATTACTTTTGATATTGCATTTCATGCAAGCAATGGTAACTTCTAAAAGTTTGTCTAATCTTATCAATCATCATGATTTCTACTGGCATTATATCAGTAAGACATTTGATATCTTTTTAAAGTCGTTTTAGAGTCACGCAGTTCACTTCTCTGAACGACAAATTTAACAATCTTGACTGATCCAGAAGACAGAACCCTACTGTCCAAATACAATATACAAAGCTATGGTATAAACTGTTATAAACTCCACTTATCCAAAGTTATACTCTATTACCATCAAATTATTTAGGTTGGAGAAAACTTCTAAGATGATCAAGTCCAACTGTTAACCCAGCACTGCCAAGTCCACCATTAAACCACGTCCCTCAGTGCCACATCTACACATCTTTTAAATACTTCCAAGGATGACTCCAACACTGCCCTGGGCAGCCTGTTCTAACCTTTGACAACCCTTTCTGTGAAGAAATGTTTCTTAGTATCCAATCTAAACCTCCTCTAGTGCAACTTGAGGCTATTTCCTTGTGTCCTGTCACTTGTTGCCTGGGATAAGAGGCCAACTCCCACCTGGCTACACCCTCCTGTCAGGCAGTTGTAGAGTGTGATAAGGTTCTCCCTGAGCCTCCTTTTCTCCAGGCTGAGCCCCGCCAGCTCCCTCGGCTGCTCCTCACAGGACTTGTGCTTCAGACCCTTCCCCAGCTCTGTTGCCCTTCTCTGCACACACTCCAGCACCTCATTGTCCTTCTTGTAGTGAGGGGCCCAAAACTGAACGAACACAGGATTGGTGGTGTGGCCTCAGCAGTGCCCAGCACAGGGGGACAGTCACTGCCCTGGTCCTGCTGCCACACCATTGCTGATACAGGCCAGGTGCCCTTGACCTTCTTGGCCACCTGGGCACAGCTGGCTCACGTTCAGCCACTGCTGACCAGCACCCCAGATCCTTTTCAGCTGGGCATCATCTGCAAACTGACTGAGCATACACCCAATCCCCTACACCGAATTACTAGCTTAAACAGAGAGAAAAACAACCTTACTGGATATTTATGTCTCTGGTACTTTAGCTACTCTGCATTTAAGAAGTCAGATTATTAGGTTCCTGACAAATTTGGTAAGATATGTAAACTGCATGGCAGAAAAGGAGCTTAGCTCCCAGGCAAGAAGAGATAAACTGCACACAAGAAACCTTGATGCTATGCAGCACATACACACTGCCCAATTCAGATTCTTATACAACACACATGGGAATCAGTGACCTCACCAGATCTTCTGTCTATTTAGAATTGTAGATGGAATTGGGCTGTGCTTGAAAATGGTAATCTTGTGAAGACATTTTTGTAAGTGCATGAGACAAACTCAGGCCATTAACATTTGGTTTATTTAAGCCTGCCATGCTGAAAGAAAAGAGCAGAAACTTTACATTATCCCCCTTAGGAGACGCCTGGTTTTATTGATCTGGTGAACAAAGCAGCTGAACGTGCTCCCTCTCTCCCAGAGGCTGGTTTGCTGTGGCCTCTGCCCCGGGGAGCAGGAGGCAGTCCTTACCTGGGGGGGATCTGTGGTGGCAGTGTGCCGCTGGCGGGGGCACTGGCACCCAGGTCATCCACGGGGGACGTGCACACCGGCTTGCTGGAGGCGAACTCCAGGGCATACTGCAGGACATCTACCAAGGGGAATCGTTTAGGACCAGAACCATAGCTTAAATATCTGTTAACCACAAAACGTATTAATGCCATGACTCACAGATGCCAAAAAAAAAAAAAAAAAAAAAA